>JBAMAX010004070.1:0-22953 GCA_037043745.1 Chymomyza amoena | reverse complement strand
GCTAAGTTTATAATATTGTTTAATAATTTTTTTCATCAGATTTTAAATAACAATCTTTCAAAAACAATTAGAAAATTATATAAAATTATTTTAACTGTAACACTTGCAACTAGTCTCAATTGAGACTAGGTTTTATTTATAATAATTGGAAGCAATTTTCTATTTAGTTAGTTTAAATTAATTTAGTAGAAAATATATTTTTTTAAATTTTCATATAAACAACTTTGAAGGTTTTTTTTGTTATTTTTTATATGCTGAAGATATAATAAACTTATAAAATTATAATAAACATTTTTATTAAATTATAAAATTAATAAATTAAATTTATTTCAAAAAATATATCTACATATTTATTATATTATTTCATAGACCTCATAGGAACTTTATTATAACAAACTATATTTTAAAGCTTCATAATAATTTTAAAAATTTTGTTTGTATTAGCAAATAACACAGGTCTACAAATACAGGGGTCATGTGAGTTGTTGGAAAGCTAAGGGTTATTTCCGAAGTAATTTGGTGCGTAGAATCCGAATCCGGCGTCAGAACTGGCCCATCACGTCAGGATTTTGAGATATTTGAGGTTATGTACCCAAAAAAACGGCGTTTTTTCTTACTTTTGAGGTTATGTACAGGGCGCAAAAATTTTGCGGTCTTTCTCTCCAGTTACATCATTTAGTACAACTCATACCCTTTAATTTAAGGGTTCAAGAGATCAATTACGATATTCAAATTCATCAACCTCAATAAAAACATCAATTATTTCTACATTTTTATCCGCCATTTTGAAAACGCCATATTGGAAATGCAAATATCATTATTCCGACTTCATATCCGTTCTTAGCGACCTCAAAAACCCTCAAGTCAAAATTTTCAAGAGAAATTACACAGTACAAAATTATTATCTCAAAGGCTTACTGCAAATGCTAATGACGTCGAAGGGATATATCTCGTAACTTCGAAAAGCCATAACTTTGCGAAAAAAATCGTAATTGATCTCTTGAACCCTTAAATTAAAGGGTAAGAGTTGTACTAAATGATGTAACTGGAGAGAAAGACAGCAAAATCCTGACGGATTCTGACGCCGGATTCGGATTCTACGCACCAAATTACTTCGGAAATGACTCTTAGCTTTCCAACAACTGAACCATGTTGACCTGTGTAATTAATTAGTCATAAATTTTTATGAATTTATTTAATTATTAAAATATAGGCTTTTATATTTTAAAAAAAATATTATTATTTAAGTTTTACAGCCCTTATATAAAAAAATAAGCATTTTTAATTATTTTCAAAAAATGTATATTATTTTTGTAATTGTAATCAATTTTTTTTTAATCTTCCAAAATAAATATATTTATTATATTTTAATATATAATTTTATTACCCTCATATTTTTAATTTTCATAATAAAACAAAAAAAAAATTTTTTTCTAACATTTTTAATAATGTAAATAATAAAAATGCAAAAATTTTTAAAATTTAATAAAAATATTTGAAAATTTACACGTTTTCGTTTTTAAAAAAATAGTATTATATTTTTATAGGAACTTTATATATAATAAACTGTACTTTAACTGTTATAAGAAAATTAAAAAATGTTTGCGAATTGTAGCTTTCTTATCGCTTATCTAGCCAAATTAAAGATATATATATTTTTTTTTAATTAAAAATATTTTAAATAAGTATATATTATAATTAATTTTAAAAAAAATCAATTATAAAATTAATTTTTAATAAAAAATTTTAAGGCTTGAACTCAAAGTTTTATTATTAACAAAGTTTCTAAATTTTTTTAAAATATATATTTTTAATTTAAATATTTTTATACCCTGTACCGCATGGTACCAAGGGTATATTAAGTTTGTGCAAGCCGAAAATGTATGTAACATATAGAAGGAGACGTCGGAGACACCCCAAAGTTACCTAAAATATGATCAGGGTGAATAGAGAAGTCGATATACCCATGTCCGTCTGTCCGTCCGTCCGTCCGTCCGTGAACGCCTAGATATCAGAGATGGTAAGAGCTAGAGTTACCAAACTTTCACATTAGATTCCATATTATTCCATAGGAGGCAAGTTTATTTTATTTTTTTGATATCGGGGATAAATTATATAGCTCCCATGGGGGTGTTTGAGACGACCTCGACAAAAAAAAGCGTTTTAGATGAATAATTCGTTTGTTTATGAAGATATCGTAACCAATCACTGTACCAAATTTGATCGAAATCGGTTGACTATATCATATAGCTCCTATAGGACCGATCGGCCAAAATAACTTTTTTAAAGAAAAATTCGATATATTTCGTTTTTTAATAAATATATCCTAACCAGATTTGGCGTTTGGAAATTTTTTAGACCATTTAAGCAATGTGCCAAATTTGAATAAAATCGGTTGACTATATCATATAGCTCCCATAGGTCCGATCTTCCAAAAAATCGATTTTTGAACAAAATTTGTTGTGTTTCGTTTGTTTGTTAAGATATTGGGACCATATTTGACATTCGTGAGTATTTTATAGTTTATAAGCACTGTACTTAATTTTTTTTTTTGATACCATTCCGCTGCAAAATTTCGTCGAAATGCTATTATTTTAACAGGACAACGACTAAATTCAAGTAGATAGACTAGTGAATATCTTCGAATTTTCATCTACTTTATTTTTTACTTATTTCTTGATAATTCTAAAGAAATTACAAATATAATTATGTTATCGGTTTATATGTTTTCCATAAAATATACATCATCCTCTGCCTACATCGTTTTTCGCAATTATATGGTCTCTCTACCATAAACTAATATTCACATATTGCATCGATTTATCATAAAATTAGCAAAAAGAGAATTCAAATTGAAATAAAATGTATTTATGCCATCACTTACAGTTAATTTCCTTATAATAGATCACTGTCCTATAGTAATGAAACACCAAAATTGCATCAAAAATGACTTATCGATGCATAAGCTATTGCGAAGCACCGTGTGAAGCAATAGTGCAATAACCTTACGGTAAATTAAAAGCTCCAATATTAGGCAGTTTTGCTGGACCGAAATATTTACATTTGAACAACAAATTTTCAGACTGTCCTATAGCTATGAAATTCACTGTATAATAAAATTAATTTTGTAAAAAATTCTGCCAACTATTTTTAAAATAAAAAAAAGAATGGCAGGAATAGAGAAGAGTATCTAGGTCTAAGTAAAGACTGTGCTTTTCAACCAGATTAAGTTCAAAATATACTCTATTCCGTTCATTTCGAGCGACTTACATATAAGGACCTCTATTAACTTTTAGATCATATTCTTAGCAATCTCTTGAATTATTAATAAGTCTTAAAATATTCACAGTCTTCAAGCAGTTAAGGATAAAGTAAAGTATTCAATTCATTAAAAATTCGGATATTCAAAAATTAAATAAGTTAAAAGTTTATCTTTTTGTGCAGTACTGAATCACAAAGATGATTACAAAATGTTATTAAAAACTTACTTTTATTAAAATACATTTTTAGTAAAATTTATATCGACTATCATCTCGGGGTCTAGAATACTTGCATAAGCGAATATTTTTACCAGCGGGGAGATAAAAAAATTCCGTACGAAATAATTTGAGCAAAAACGCCATGTTTCAGTCAAAATCTTTTTACTGAGTTGAATTTTATCCCACAGTGAATTCACTATGAGCGGTATTGCTTACGTTTCCAATCTCCAAACTCACTTTAAGTTACGCTTTCAAACACTACTCCATTTTTTACAAGTTGGCAGCTCTGTTTAAATATTTAAGCAAGTTTTTATTTTGACATTCCAAAATCTTGTTAAGAGTGAACACTGTAAGAAGCAGAACATTGCAGCAGATGTTACTGTTGTTGTTGTTACCACTTGATGTTGTTGTTGCTTCACGTTTGCCTTTTGCTAGGAGCTTAAAGCATCAACATCAATTTTGTGTTTCGCTTTCATTCTCTGCTCCTTCTTTATTTTTTAATAATACATATTCCATAAAATTGAACAACACTGGAAACAGAAGCAGCAAACTCGGCTAAGCAGCTGAGCTGCGTCTGACGCTGCCAAAGGACGATAAAATAGACAAACCGGAAAAGGAGAGCGAGAAATCAATGTATCACTCACACTCACACGCACTGCTACACATTTACCAACACTGATGTATCCATTCAGTGTTGCCCATTCATTGTAACGAATCTATTAAGTGGAAATTTATTTAAGCAAAAAAGTTAAGCCATAAAATATTTGCCTGTTTGTGTGCAGTACATAAAAATATTAAAAAAAATAAAAAAATAAGGAAGCAGCCAATAACATAACATGCACACTAGCATATCCTCTACCCAGGATACACATCCTTATAGAGAGTCAGATGGTTCAGCATTCAACTTCCATTGATATTTTTATTACTGCCGCCTTGACGCCATTTTCTATTTAACCAACGAATCGCATAAAATTTTCACAAAGTTTTCGATATGCTGTTTTCAATATTTTTCCTTTTGGCCTTTTTTTCCTCTTTTGGCTTAGATGCTGCGACTCGATTTATAAACGCTTTGTCAACCGGGGCGTATACGCAATGTGTGTTTATATATATATGCGTGTGTATGGGTGTGTCTACACTCACTTATCTCTTATTGTTAATCATTTTGTGCATATTTTATGGCATTTGTCAAATCATACATATGTAGTATGTAAGGTATATTAGCATTATGCAGAGTAAATATATACTATAGTATATAGGTATGATATATTTTATTGGCCATAAATAAAATGTGAATTTTAGATTTTGTTTATGAATTCGTTTTACTCGATTACTGTCACAAATATTCGTGGTGGTAAGTGTTATGTTAACTTATGTATTATGATAAGCCATACTTTTGGCGTGGCGATAAATATTTCGCTTTAAAATGTTCTAGTGGATTTTGGGACAATTTTGAAGTACATTTTTTGGGCAAACGAAATTGTTTGGTGGATATTATAAGACATCAATCTTGATCTTTTTAAACAATCTTCGAAATTTTAAATAAGTTAATAAAATGCTTTAGCAATAAAAAGAGTGTAAAAAAAAGTATCCAGGTACTGACTCTAGAAAGGCTTTTGCAGAGAGTTCTAGAAAAAAATTCTGTATATTTTACTAGAGCGCACTGCAAAATGGATCCATTTGAAATATTGGGCATCAATAAGAATATGAACCTAAATTTTTAAATCTTATGACACAATTTGTAATTTCAGTTAAATAATGTTTTTCATTTTTTTTGTAGACTTCATTATTATTATTATAATGCCATATTAGAAGCAGTTGGAAGGCCCTCATAAACTACATAGATTCTCTCTTTGTTTTAGACATTAGTTGAAAGTTACTTTAAAATTATACTTAAAAATTATAAATTTATTCATAATTTTTTTTTATCCCCTGATTACTAGATTTGTGCAATGTATGTTACGGACAGAAGGAGGCGCGGCACACCCCAAGTCCTTTATACCAAAATGCTTATCATAACCTCGGGTAGCGATTGAGTCATGCCCGTCCGTCTGTCCGTCTAGAAGAGCTAGTGACTCCAAACTTTACCAGCTGATGCGCATATTTCCTCAGAAGATGAAGTTTGTTTAATCATGTCAATAAATTCACCCATTCCCCCAGTAGATTTTTGCGGTTTTTGGTAACACCGTTTAATATTTTGATCTGAAACAGAGTGACGCATTATGGTTTCGTTCATCTGTGTGTCATAAACGAAGAAAATCGGACAAATACAGTAAAAGCTATAGTCAAAATTATATAAACTGCGTCAATATTTGATTCTACGTACTTATGGTTACAAGTGATTTCGAATCACAATTTTTAGTAAGCTTATTCATGTGGCTCAAATTCACATGCAAATTTTATCGATGCGGCAATCGATTTACGGTGTTTTCTCCCATACCCTCCAATATATCAACTTGTAACTTACCCCATATACTTTAAATAGCTTTTTTTGACGTAACTTTTACAATCGGTTAAAATTTTCGGAACTAATAGGTATAAATATCGAATTTCGCCAAAAAAAAAGTAGTTCCAATTGGAAAGGTTGGTAGGAATATGCAGATAAAATGTTTTTTGAGAGAAAAAGTACAGGGTATTCCACTGTTGGGCACCGCCTAACCTATACCACATTACCAAATTACTCCAAAACGATTAATATTTTAAGAGCAATTATGTTTTTTTATTCTATTTTAATTCTAATTTAAAACTATTTACTTTAACTCGTAATCATCCCCGCTTTTCTCTTTTTTTTTCTCACAATTATTTATTTAGCCATTCATTTTTGTATCTTACCTTTTTCATCTTTGGTCTTTTTAAATTCTTTTTACAAGTCCCTATTATTTTGCTTTCATCGTTCCTTTGTGTTTCTTTCATATTACGCTTTTCATTTTTACCTTACTTTCAACTTTCTGAGAATATTCTCTCAATATCCGCTAAGACATTTTGAAGATCAGGGCTGTCTGCTTAATCGGCCTATAGCAGACTTCATACAATTTTATTAAATCGTTAAATGATTCATTAAGGAGATAGATAAAGGAGATTTTCTCACCTGTCTTCCCATTCCTCCCCTTATTCATTTTATTCTTTTTTTTTTTTGTACATTCCGCTTAATTAGACAATATCATAAATTGGTAATTTCTTATTGTGTCTTCGTTGATGTCTATTTGACCTTATTTGATCAGCATGTTAATGTGCTTTTTTTTTATCTTTATCTTTATTTTTATTGAAAAAATATTATTATAAAACAAAAACAATGAAGTAAATTATACAAATAAGTGTTTAGGAGTTTTGTCCCTGTTCAACTATAATATTATTAATGTTCTTTAATTATTCCATTATATTTTTTTTGTATTTCTAAAATTTTTCTTTAATTTTTTTCACACTTCCAACATTTTTCTTTCATCTTTCTTTTATATTTCTTAAATAGTTTATTAATGTTTCTTGCATATATTTATCAAGATTCTATCGTTTTGTCCTAATAATGGTTTAATCTGTTTTTAATCTTGCTGTAATCTTTCATTAATCTTGCCTTATTCTTTAATTTTAAAAAATTTTTTTTATAAGTTTTCTTTAGTCTTTCTATCATCTTTATTTTATTTTAAATTTCATATTCTAGCTTGTTGATCTTTTTCCATTATTTTTTCATTTGTCTTTCTTCTTTTTGCATCGTTTTCTGGAATCATTTTTATTTGTCAATCCTTAACCCATCTTTCTTTCATCATATTTTATTCACCTTTATTTCATCATTCTTTCACCTTTGTTTTGTCTTTCTTTCATCTTTCTTTCATCTTTCTTTCACATTCATTAATCTTCCATTCATCTTTTTTTAATCTTTCTGTAATACTTCTTTTTTGATTCAATCATATTTCTTTCATCTTTTTTAATTTTTTTTCCAATAATTTTTTTTTTCGCATTCACTTTTTAAAGTTTATTTTATCTTTTTTTCAAGATACATTCATCTTTTTGCTTTGTTGATCTTTTGTTATTGATTTTTTAATTATCTTTTTTTGCTGGTATCATTTTTCAACTATTTTTCTTATTTTATTTCTTATTTTCATTGCCTTCATTTTTTTGTTAGTCCTTCTCCCATAATCCTTTTAATTTCTTTCATCTTTATTTCAATTTTCATTCAATGTTTTCATCTTTTCTTCATATTTGTTTCAATTAACCTTCATCTTTTAATGTTTCTTTTATCTGTTTTTCAAAATACATCAATTTCTTTTGCCTTCATATTTCTTTCATATTTCGTGCAACTTTCATTCATCTTTCGTTCATTTTTCCTTCATTTTTCTTTTATATTTTTTTCTTCAATTTTTCATTTATCTCTCTTTCGTTTTTTTTTTGTCATCTTTCTTTTATCTATCTTTCATCTAACTTTGACCCTTAGTTTATACTTCTGTGACCTTTTGTGATATATATTTGATCTTTCATCTTTCATTCATGATTCAATTATCTGTTTTTAAAGATTCTCCTAAATTTTTATTTCATTTGTGTTTCATCTCTTAGTCTGTTTTTAGTAGTTTTTAATTTTTTCTTAATCTTTTCTTTTAATTTAATTTTCAAATTGTTTTCATCATTCTTTTAGCCCTCTCTTTCGTCTTTCTTTCTTTACGTTTAGTCATCTGTCGTTCAATTTATTTCTTTCTTTTTATCTTCTTGCATTGTTTACCATTTTCATCAATTTATTTCATCATTCATCTATCTTTCGTCTTTTTACATCATCTTTTTCTTTTCCTTCTCTTATCTTTCATTATGTTTTTTTAAAGATTTTTTAATTTCTCTTAAATCTTTCTTTCATTTGTGTTTCATCTCTTAGTCTGATTTTCATAGTTTTTTTCATATTTTCTTAAACTTACTTTTTATTTTATTTTAATTTTTCATTCATATAATTTTCATCTTCTTTTCATCATTCTTTCAACTTTATTTTTCGTCTTTCTTTCGATACATTTTGTCACTCTATCGTTCAATTTATTTCTTGCTTTCCACCATCTGGCATTGATTATCTTTTTTTGCAATGCATTTCATCATTCATCTATCTTTCGACTTTTAATATACATTTTTTGTTATTGTTCTCCCATCTTTCATTCATTACCTCTGATTTAATCTTCTTGCTAATCATTTTTTAATCCATTTATTTGTAATTATTCTTAAAAATTAGCCATGCTTCTCATCTAAAAATTCTTAATTTTTTGCTTGTAACTTTTAACTTACTTTTTTTCAACTACCTTTAAAATTTACTGCACACGCGTAAACGCTTAAATCTCGACGCAACCTTCCTTCAACCACTTGCATTTAATTATAGCGACATTTAAAGGCATTTAACACTGACTAAGCCGCCTGACAAAGCCGTCCTTGTCTTTTTGGTAACATGCATTTCATGTTTTAAGCAATTTCAATGTAACTATGCCCCGGCTATGGACTCTCCTGGCTATGGACTCTCTTCTCTGGGCTATCTACATAAATGTTTTATTATCTCACACGAATGAACATTTTGCTTGGAGGCAGCGAAATGGCCAACTCGTGTCAACTGACTTTTAAGCCATATTTAATCCGACTCGTAGGGGAAGTGCACACACATACATACATGCCCATGGTCAGTTGTGAGAAAAAAAATCAGAAAAAAATGAAGTAATAAAAATAGTTGTCCATTGTGCGTTATATGTATGTGTATATACATAAACTGTTGCGACAATGTCAACATGCGAAGTTCTTCCTACCGCAAAGATGACAGATGACCACTTCATGAACCCATGAATTTTAATCCAGAGAGCCGGCAACAACGGCAACGACAACAACAATGGCTACTACAACAACAACGACAACAACAATAACAAAAGCAATGCAATATACATAAGCAAAAGTCGGTTTGTGTCTGCTTCCGGCAGCAGCTCGTTGATGCTTCTTGCCAGGACTTCCTCTTCAATCTCCCACTCGCTCCCACTCTCTCCACTCTCTGGTGGATAATGATGGAAGTGCATTTGTAAATAACAAAATATGTTTGTACATGGGTGTATCTGTGTGTGTGTGTGTTTGTGTATGTGTTTGTATGCAAGTTAAATGTGCGACACATAAATAATTTTGTTTCAGAAACGAAAAGGCGACTGCGGTGCCAATGCATCAACAATTTGCACACACACACACGCAAAAGCCACTTACACACTCACATACACAAAAAGAGCCTCTCTCACACACACATACACTATGTTAATAAAGTTTGCCCACAGATTGGCTGTAGAGGGAACTCTTCTGGTCATGGACTTTTATGCATTACGTTTTAATTTTGCAAAAATTTATTTAAATGCGAGTATAATGTAATGTAAATTTACATTCATATGCGCACCACACACACAGATACACACACACAAAACCCTTACTTACTCTCACAAACACAAAAACAATGATGCATACTTATAAACGTTGGTACTTACAGCTACACTGAGAGAAATGAAAAGATAGAACATAAGCAAATTGGTTTTAAAAAGATTACTAATGAGTATGGCTCTACTATGCTTCTGACTATATTCGCAAAAATATTCGAAAGGATTTTGTTTTGATTATCTTGGGATCCATCTAAATAATAAGCTCTGCTAGTGTCAATATATTAACCATGATGTAGTGAGACGCTCAACTCGAAAAAATTCAATAAATAGCACCTGGACAAATCGGTCATTACAGCACGCACTTGGACATATGGGCATTAAATTTGGGAAGTGGCTTAGATGTCAGTAGGCAATCCAATCAAAACTGGTATCTTGTTTAAGAGCTCCAAAAGATATTTGATTGTTAAAAAAGGATACGATATCGAAACAATCGAAATACAGTCGAAGTCAGTTTGAGCGAAACACAAACAAATAATCCATCCAAATTTTTTGAAGTTGCTCGAGGTCTTCTGGAGTACCACTATGAGACCTATAAAATATTTGTTCGATATCTAAAAAAAAAAAACTTGTCTCCTTACGAATAATATGTATGTCATCAAATATGTTGAGTTACTCTAGCTCTTAACATTCCTGAGATTTAGGCTGGCATAGGTATATGGTCTTCTCTCGTCGCTTTGATCTTCGTGACTTATATTAGGATCTAAATAGTCAAGTAACTTGCTTACCTGATAAATAAATTATCTTTCTTAAAAAACACTGCTAAACAAAATAATGGATTTTGGGATTCGACGGCTAAATGAGAGGTTTTGGGATGCTGAATTGCTGGGTCCCAAAACACAATTCGTCAAAATATCTCCTTTTATTGGGTTTCGTCCAATTCTGAGATGTGAGCAACCCTGACATTCATTTATCTTGTGAAAGATACTCTCATATCTTTTTGCTATTATCATCGTTAATTTTTTTTTAAACCTTTTTATTTTTAAATCCCAGTTTACAGGCTGGAACTAGCTCATTGTTTATTTTTTGTTAGTAAATTAATTTTATTCTGCAGGCACATTCACTAGATAATTTTTTTTTTCTAATATTTGATCTGTCGAAGGAAGTTTTCGTAAAAATTGGAAATTTTGATATTAAAGAAATGGAAAAATGCAAAGTACGCTATGAAAGAAGAGCTTACAAAATATACATATTTTAAGAAAGTGCAAGTTCTGTATATGGAATTTAGAACTAAGTGGTTTCAAACACTATTATATTACTCTTTCCAAAACAAAAAAATAAATTTATTAATATATCCAGTTTTTTATTAGAATAGCCAAGTGGGTGGACTAGAGTCGTAATAATCCGACTAATGACTTCTATTTAATCCTTTTTGTCCTCATATGAACAAAATGATAGGCGTAAAATAGGATAGAGATGATGGAGTACCCTCAAAATAATCTTTATCTGAATACCAATAAATTTACAATCTTTTTTGAGCAATTTTAATTACGAAATGGGATGACCTTAATAAAATTCGTATCTTAATAAAAATAATTTAAAAATCTTTTTGAGCAATGTTAATTCATGAATGAATTATCTAGATAATTAAACAAAAATTTGTCAAATACTTAAATGCAAATACTCAAGATATATGCTTTATAAAAATATTTTAAAAAAATGTATTATCATTTTGGAATTAAAATTCAACTTAAAAAAAATTATATTTACAAAAATTTAAAAACTAAATAAAAAATTTTGTTTCTTTTATTTAATCTGCTCTATTGGCGTAACTGTCATGAAAAAAATAATTTTTAATTTATCCAATTCTGAGATGTGAGCAACTCGACATTCATTTATCGTGTGAAAGATACTCTCATATCCCTTTGCTATTGTTTCTATTATTTTAAAAAATGATATAATATTCATTAATAATTAAATATTTTCAAAAATAAAAATTAGATAACTTATGATAAAAAAAATTTTTAATTATTGTTTTTTTATTTAAGACATAAAGCTTAAAGTTATAAAAGCAAAATTTATTTTAAAATATGAATCAATTTTCAATATTATTTCCTAAAATTTTTGAACGCACTTTTTCCTTCTTTATTTATCTAGAGCTTTTACAGAAAATTTTAACTTTTGAAACTTTTAATCGAAAAGGGTAAATATTTAATATTAAAAGAAAAAAATAAAGTAATAAAAGTAATAAATTACTTAAAAAATATTCCCTCAATTGCTTTTTTATTTAAAAAAATTACTTAAAAAAATGCCCCCAATTATTTGTTTTATTTAAGACATAACGTCTTGAGTTAGAAACTAAAATTTGCTCCGAAAGAATTTGTTATAGAACAAATGTTCTACATTATTTCTCAAAATTTTTAAAGTCAGTTTTTTCTTACTTTATTAATCTAGAGCTTTGTACAAGAAATACTTTTATAGTAAAACTTTTAGACGAAAAAAGTACCCTTTTTAATGTTCGAAAGTCCGTATCGATTTATTCATGAACTTGAATGAAAGAGAATAATTACATCCTATCCCTACTATTGCTGTTCGAGAAACAGGCAATACAATCCGACACCCAGACAGGAAGTCGGATGAACATAAAGAATATCCGGATTAATGTTGGCGATATCTTTTTAGGATCTATTTCAAATAGTCTATAGGACTTTTAAATTGAGGAAAAGCAATATTTCTATTTATACAGAAGATTTTAGAATGGAAAATAAGAAAAAGTACAGTCTTCGCAAATGGACATCAATATTTTAGGATTTATTTAGAAATTTTTACAATATAATTAGCAAAAGTTATTAACCCTCGATCTTATACAAATTCGAATAAATTCGTTTGGAGAAACAATAAGAACAAATTCTTACGATCTACTTCGATTCCTTATGAGCTTTCCAATTGGGGAAAATGGGGCAAAAGTTAAATAGTAGACTTCTAAATAGGAAATAAAATAAAAAATATTTTATGGAGAAAAAAAACAGTCTTCTCAAACAGACTTCAATATTTAAGGATTTATTGGCAATTTTCACATTATAATTACCAAAAGTTATTCACTCTCGATGCCATATAAATTCGAATATATCCAAGGAGAAATATCTTTGTAGGATCATTCTCAAATTATTCTCAGGTTTAAAATTAAGAATAAGGGGCAAAAGCTACATTTTTAGTTAAACAGAAGATTTCAGAATAGGAAATAAGAAAATATTATAAGAAAAAGTAAAGTCTTCTAAAACAGACTAGTATTTTAAGATTTCTTTAGCAATTTGCTTTTTCCAATTGCATAAAGAATTAATTAAGCAAGAAAATTTGCGATTATTTTTTTATTGTCGTTTTTGATGGATCTGGCAACCCACCATACCGTGTATGGTATCAGTAGCGATTACTTTACTTCTTCCTAATCTGGTCGTTCATAATTAAGATTAATACATATTAAATTTACCATGAGTTGTATACCCTCGATACCATATCAATTAGAATATATGCAACATTAGGCATTAAAATAATTTGAAACCAAATCTTGGAATAATTATAAAAAATTAACAATAACAACTTGGTCCTGATCAGTTAATTTTTCATTTAATTCCAAAGAATTCTTAAAAATCGTATGAATTGAAATTTTTTTCTTTAAACATCAAAATTGTTGAATTTTTTTGTTCAAAATTTTTTCTTTGTGTGTACTTATAAAATGGCATGAGTTTTGTAAGTAGCTTTTCATGGCTGCCGCTACTCATATTAATGGATTTTTAATTGTCTCTTTCTTGCTCACAAGAGAGATCTACCCAATGCCAATGCCAAAAAATAAAAAAAAAAGCCACTCCATTGCGCATCTTTAGAGTCCTTTGGGTCTATTTGGTAAAAAACAGGGTTGGCCCAGTAGTAAATTACCTTAACGGCTGGTTTAAGTCTATGAAAATATATGCAAAAGTTTAAATTACAATCGACATGAAGCTTTAATGGCAATAAAAATAGCTTCGCTGAACTTACAGGATATTTTTCTGAAATTCGTCGAAATTTGTATTTTGTCGCAATTTCTTGCAGTTCCAGGAACTTGTCAATTATTTGTTTGAGCATGTAAATATGCTTAAAGTTGCTTAAAAATATAATTTGAAACTGAAATATATTCATAAATATTATTATGTTTGAAAAGCATTTAGCTTGTTTTGGTTTTAGGTTCGTTTAGCCTAGAGCTTTAGCTAATTCCAGAAACATGGCCTAGATGCGTAGATTTATTTAATAAATTTTCCAAATTAAACGTGTTTGTTTTTTTATTGCGATTTTAGTAATTTGTTTAAATTGAATTTGCTTGCATAAACAAGCAGAGCAAGGGATTAGTTTCAATTATTGTAGAATAAATTCAAGTTACTTAGATTGCTTATGTCATAAAGACAACTTAGGAACAGGATTATCTTTTAAGCTTGTTTTTCAAATCTAAAAAATTTCATAAAATTATTAATCTTTACTCTATACTGCAGCCAGTGGCTCATCAACGAGGGGGTTTTTGGATCCATCTTTTGAGAGCTGTTATTCATACACTTCGAAGTAAAAAACCTTCAAGATCAAATTTTAAATCGGCCCCTGAATGCAGCAGACTAGATATCTACAATTCTTAGTCTGGAGCGCCCCTTATCAAGATATCATATTAAACTAGACAAATTATAATTTTGTTTTTATACCCTGTACCGTATGGTACCAAGGGTATATTAAGTTTGTGCAAGCCGAAAATGTATGTAACATATAGAAGGAGACGTCGGAGACACCCCAAAGTTACCTAAAATATGATCAGGGTGAATAGAGAAGTCGATATACCCATGTCCTCTGTCCGTCTGTCTGTCCGTCCGTCCGTCCGTCTGTCCGTCCGTCCGTCTGTCCGTCCGTCCGTCTGTCCGTCCGGCTGTCCGTGTGAACGCCTAGATCTCAGAGATGGTAAGAGCTAGAGTTACCAAACTTTCACATTAGATCCCATATTATTCCATAGGAGGCAAGTTTATTTTATTTTTTTGATATCGGGGATAAATTATATAGCTCCCATGGGGGTGTTTGAGACGACCTCGACAAAATAAAAAGCGTTTTAGATGAATAATTCGTTTGTTTATGAAGATATCGTAACCAAATTTGGTATTCGAAAGTTTTTTATAGTTCCCAATCACTGTACCGAATTTGATTGAAATCGGTTGACTATATCATATAGCTCCCATAGGACCGATCGGCCAAAATAACTTTTTTAAAGAAAAGTTCGCTATATTTCGATTTTTAATAACGATATCGTAACCAGATTTGGCGTTTGGAAATTTTTTAGACCACTTAAGCAATGTGCCAATTGGAACAAAATCGGTTGACTATATCATATAGCTCCCATAGGTCCGATCTTCCAAAAAATCGATTTTTAACAAAATTTGTTGTGTTTCGTTTGTTTGTTAAGATATTGGGACCAAATTTGACATTGAGTATTTTATAGTTCATAAGCACTGTACCAAATTTAATCCAAATCGTTTGACTAGATCATATAGCTCCCATAGGACCAATCGGTCCAAAAACACGTTTTTTATACAAAATTCGATGTGTTTTGTTTGTTTGTAAAGATATTTGAAATAAATTTGCATTCATATCTTTTTTAAGGTATTTAAGCACTGTGTCAAATTTTATTGAAATCGGTTGACTATATCATATAGCTCCCATAGGAACGATCGGTCAAAAAAAAATTTTTGCTTTAAAATTCTTCTGTTTTTGGTTTTTTGTGAAGAAATCGGACTTTATTACAAGCTAGTGGTACAGGGTATCCTAAAGTCGTCCGCGCCCGACTTTACGTCCGCCATTTTTTTTAATGCGACAAATTATTTTGAGTTTATAAGGGGTTAAGGAATCCAATCGTATTACTCTAACCCAGTCCTAAAAAATATAACACGGCAATGAAGATAAAGAACTTTTCAAACTTTTTTAAATACATTTTGCATTGTAATTAGTTAATTCAAATATATTAACATGGGACTAATAGAAACTTTTAATGGAACTTTGTTCCAGAGAGCAAAAAAGCAAAAAAAAAAAATTGTGAAAAATATTTTTATTAGGGTTTTCTGATCCCAAAGGGGGAAGGGGTCCGAACCCGAAAATCCCCCGTGGATCCGCCACTGCTTCGAAGTAAAGAACCCCTTTCCAGACCAAATCCTAGATCCGCACCTGGTTCTTCAAGGAGAAACTGCCTGGAAATGTACATTTTTTGTTGTTCTTTCTTCTTTTGAGATAATTTCAACTTACATCCATGATTTCTGAGCGACATGCCAAGATTCTTCAGAATAATAAAATTATCTTATATATAAAAATGAATCGCAAAATGTGTTGCTAAGCGCATAACTCAACAACGCCTCGACCAATTTGGCCAAATCTTTTTTTAAAATGTTCGTTGAAGTTCAAGGATGGTTTTTACGTTTTTTTTTTTTTTTTAATTAGAATTATTGCTGGAAAAACCCTAAAAATAGCCCTTTTCTTTTTCCCATACAAATGATTTGTAACTAAAACGTAGTCAACTACGACTTTGACTTCAAGTCATGTCAAATTTAAAAAAAAAAGTTGTCTGTGACCTAATTTGAGTTTGCTTTTGTCAACTGATACACGAAACAAATTCGTATATCGTGTTTTGTGCAGAGTGTTTACTTAGTTAGTGTTTGTTTAGTTCGTGAAATGAACGTGAAAGAATTCGGATATCACAAACGCGTGAAGCGCGAGCGCGACATTCTACTAATAATCGCGCAAGTTTGAATCGAGCTGCTTTCAGTTACGATGTGTCAATTGACTACAGTAATACCAATGTGTTGTTATTGGTTCTATGAACTCGGTTTGCTCACACTGTAAGGCATTAAAATACAAAAACGAAGCCAATGGATTGTGTTGCGCAAATGGTAAAGTAAAATTGATACCATTGGATCCACCACCAGAACCATTGTACTCATTGGTTTCAGGAATAGGAACAGATTCTATACACTTTTTGACACATATCCAACAATATAACAATTGCTTTCAAATGACTTCATTTGGGGCAACAAATGTAGTTCGGGAAAATTTTATGCCAACTTTCAAGGTATGTATTATAGGAGTTACTCATAATTATTTAGCGAACATATTATTACTCATATTATTTACAGATACAAGGGCAAATATATCACAGAGCAGGTTCACTGTTACCAGTGTCAGATAGCGACAACAAATTCCTGCAAATTTATTTTATGGGCAATTCAGCACAAGAAATTGATCTGCGTTGTGCACATAACAATTTAGTAAAGAGGTCTATTGTAGAACAATTACAAACTTTATTTCATCAACACAATCAATTGATTATATTGTTTAAAACTGCCCTGGATCTGATGCCATCCGATAATCACAAAATTGTAATCAGAGCTGATAAAACACCTGCAGGTCAACATACAAGACGTTTTAATGCACCAACTATTGATGAAGTTGCTATCGTTGTAGTTGGAGAAAACTTGGAATCCCGTGATATTGTTTTACATCGTCGGAATGATCAATTACAACGTATAAAGGAAACACACCGCTCATATGATGCACTGCAATATCCCATTATATTTTGGCAAGGTGAAGATGGCTACGATTTCTCAATAAAAATGATAAATCCCATTACAGGTAACTAAAATATTAGTTTAGCTATGGCGATAATATCTCAGTCATTATATTATGTATTTTAATTTTATATTTGAATGTTATTAAAACAAAATATATTTACAGGTTCTGAAACCAACAAAAAAGTCAGTTCAATGAACTATTATTCATACCGCCTAATGATTCGGGAAAATGAAGAAAATCACATATTGAAATGTCGGCGATTATATCACAAATATGTTGTAGACATGTATGTTAAAATTGAAACGGAGAGATTAACATTCATCAGGTTGAATCAAACCAAACTCCGATCTGAAGAGTATATTCACCTTCGAGATGCGATTAATACTGATGGAAATGCACAGAATGTCGGTCGGATGACTATTCTTCCAGCAACATACATCGGAAGCCCTCGGCATATGCACGAATATGCTCAAGATGCCATGTCGTATGTTCGTCATTATGGTACAGCAGATTTGTTCATCACATTTACATGCAATCCGCAATGGATAGAAATCAAGCAGGAGTTATTCCCTGGGCAATCACCCATTGATCGTCATGATATTACAGCCAGAGTCTTTAGACAAAAGTTGAAATCTTTAATGGATTTCATCGTAAAACATAATGTGTTTGGTGAGACACGCTGCTGGATGTATTCTGTGGAGTGGCAGAAACGAGGATTGCCACATGCACACATTTTGATTTGGTTTGTTGAAAAGATACAGCCAAATGAAGTTGATGCAGTGATATCAGATGAACTCCCTAATGTACAAGTAGATCCTGGATTGCATGAGGTAGTTATCAAAAACATGATACATGGTCCCTGTGGAACTCTTAATCAAAATTCACCGTGTATGATGGATGGTAAATGTTCAAAACGATATCCACGGACATTAATATCGGAAACAATTACTGGTAATGACGGTTATCCATTGTATCGTCGCAGATCGACAGCAGACAATGGAAAATCAATAATTGTCAAATTAAATCAACAAGATATTGAAATAGATAATCGTTGGATTGTTCCATATTCACCCATTTTATCAAAGACATTCAAAGCACACATCAACGTTGAATCTTGCCATTCAGTGAAATCTATTAAATACATTTGCAAATATGTAACCAAAGGGAGTGATATGGCTGTGATTGGAATTGGTGCAGAGAATTCCAATGATGAAGTTACCCAATACCAAATGGGCCATGTCAGTAGTAATGAAGCAGTTTGGCGAATATTTTCTTTTCCTATTCATGAGAGACACCCTTCTGTTGTTCACTTAGCTGTGCATTTAGAAAATGGACAAAGAGTGTATTTTACAGCACAGAACGCAGTACAAAGAGCTGTTCAGCCACCATCTACTACATTAACCAGTTTTTTTGAGACATGCCAAAACGATGATTTCGCACAAACATTGCTATATTCTGAAATGCCAAAATATTATACCTGGAATCAATCCTCAAGGAGATTTATACGACGGAAACAAGGAAAACCAGTTCCAGGATATACAGATGTATATTCCACCGATGCGATTGGCCGGATTTATTCAGTACATCCAAGCAATGATGAATGTTTTTATTTACGACTGCTATTAGTCAATGTACGTGGCCCAACATCATTCCAACAGTTAAGAACTGTTGATGGTGAAGTGTGTGGATCCTACAGAGAAGCCTGTCAACGTTTGCAATTGCTTGAAAATGACGCTCATTGGGATCAAACTCTCAATGATGCTGTAATATCATCACACGCTCATCAAACACGAACATTGTCTTTCTATAATCATATCTACATGCTTCCCATCAAACCCAATTGATTTATGGATCAAGTACAAAGATTATATGTGTGATGATATTTTGTATCAAATACGGAATAGAATGGGAAGCCAAATATACAAATCAGTGAAGAAATTTGCAATGAAGCATGATTTCAATTGAGGACATGTGCGTGATAATGTCAAACAAACTATTAATTCAATTAGGCCTCGACCGCGCCCAATCGTCCAATGCATGATGCTTTTAACCAAGAGTTGCATCGAGAAAAACCGTATGATCCTCAACGCTTTGAAAGAATTAATTCAAACAAATCTTCCACTGTTAAATGAACAACAGAAGTATGTATTTGAAACTCTTATGAAAGTAACAAATGATGAAACTGGAGGGATTTACTTCTTAGATGCACCTGGTGGTACAGGAAAAACCTTTTTGATTTCATTAATATTAGCAACAATTCGCCCACAAAATAAAATTGCACTTGCACTCGCTTCGTCCGGAATCGCAGCAACTTTGCTTGAAGGTGGTCGAACAGCCCATTCAGCACTAAAATTGCCATTAAATATGCAAAGCAATGAAACTCCAACCTGCAACGTTTCGAAGAACTCTGCAATGGCAAAGGTTTTGCAGCAATGTAAATTGATTGTTTGGGACGAATGCACGATGGCTACATAAAAAATCTTTGGAGGCTTTAGACAGCACCTTAAAAGATCTGCGGAGCAATAATAACCGATTTGGTGGTGCAATGATTTTATTAGCAGGAGATTTTCGTCAAACATTGCCAGTGATTCCACGATCAGCGCCAGCTGATGAACTCAATGCATGTCTAAAGTCCTCCAATTTGTGGAAACATGTCAAAGTACTTCATTTAAGCAAGAATATGCGTGCCCAGGTTGCAAAATGACCAATCTGGAAACATATTCTCTAAACAACTCATTGACATTGGTAATGGCAAATTTCCTATAGACATGTTGACTGGCTGCATTAACTTTCCTCAAAGTTTTTGTCAGTTAACTCGATCAAAAGATGAACTTGTTCAGAAGGTGTTTCCAGATGTTTCTCAAAATTACAGAAACCATGATTGGTTGAGCGAACGAGCTGTACTGGCTGCACAAAACATAGATGGAAATGAATTAAATTTCAAAATTCAAGAACAAATTACAGGCGAATTGAGGATATATAAATCAGTTGATTCGGCTACTAATCAAGATGATGTAGTCAACTATCCACCGGAATTTTTAAACTCGCTGGATTTGCCAGGATTGCCACCTCACAATCTTCAATTAAAGGTTGGATCGGTGGTTATAATGTTGCGAAATATCAACCAACCGCGTCTTTGCAACGGTACACGGTTAGCGATAAAAAAATTACTAAACAATGTGATAGAAGCAACTATACTCAAAGGAAAGTATAAAGGAGAAGATGTTCTCATACCGCGCATCCCAATGATTCCGACTGATGTGCCATTTGAGTTTAAACGACTACAGTTTCCAGTGCGGCTTGCTTTTGCTATGACTATAAACAAGTCCCAGGGGCAATCATTAAGTGTTTGTGGTATTAATCTAGAAAACCCATGTTTCTCACATGGTCAATTGTATGTTGCCTGTTCCCGTGTTGGAAAACCATCAGATTTGTTTATCTATGCGCCAAGTAATCAAACAAAAAACATCGTATACCACAAAGCACTACAATGATAATAATAATAATTATGATTCACATGATTAACAATAAAGCGATTACTTACTTTTAAATCCTTATATATGTTTTATTTAATTATTTTTTATTCACAACGCCCTATCACCAGGGTGACGGTTCTGTTCAGGAGATTTTTTTAAATACGTAGGCAAAAAAACTGCCACATTACAAATCTTTTTGACAGGACGAAGTCTGTCGGGTCAGCTATATATAAAAATGAAACCCGTTTTCCTTGGTCACGGCATCACGCGTGAATGGCTAGACCGAATTGGCTAATTTTGGTCTTGAAATGTTCGTGGAAGTTTAAGGATGGTTTAAGGTTGAGAAAATATAACAAAATTGCGACGAAAATACTAAAAAGGACAATTTGATTTTCCAATACAAAATTTTTTTTTTATTTATGTTTGCATTGTGTACATTGTCAGATTAACTATAACTAATATTTGTTAGTTAATAGTTTTTGTCGAAAGGAAACACAAAAATCATAAACGATTCATGTTTTGATTTCTATGTAAAATACATATGATCAGATCAATATTTGCACATAATGCCGCCAAAAAGACGTAACATTGGTAGAAATTCGCGTAGAACTCAATTGCAATCATCCCAATGAAAAGCTGAAGCTGAGGAACAACGTTCACAAAGGAATGAGTTGAATCGATTAAGAGCAGGCTCATTGTTGCCTTTTGCAGATGAAAAATATCAATTTCTACAAATATATTTCATTGGCAATTCGACCGACGAAGTTGATCGTCGGTGTGCTATCGGTTGTAACACAAAAAGAGAAAAAGTTGCACAATTACAACGTTTGTTTCATGGACATAATGATTTAGTTCAATTGTTCCGAACAGCAATAGATCGAATGCCGTCCGACAATCATTATATTGTTATTCGAGCTGATAAGACGCCTATTGGTGAACACTCAAGAAGATTTAATGCTCCAACAATCGAAGATGTTGCCATAGTGATTGTTGGAGAAGACTTCCAATCGCGCGACATTGTGCTTCAACGAAAAAATAATTAACTTCAACGAGTGTCAGAAACGCATCATTCCTATGATGCTTTGCAATATCCAATACTATTTTGCCATGGCGAGGATGGCTATCATTTAAATATCAAAATGATTAACCCGTCAAATGGTGAGTGAATACATATTTGAACTCAATCATAAAAGACCTCAAATAGTTGCTATTTTTTTTCTTTTGCTATCATTATCGCAGGTGAAGAAACAAACAAAAAAGTTAGCACCATGAACTATTATGCATACAGATTAATGATTCAACAAAATGAAGAAAATCTCCATCAAACATGGTTAAAATGTAAAGATGGCGAATGGTTGAAAATTTTATGATGAAATTAATCCATTCATCGGTCAATCGGACGATGTTCTCCAATCGGAAAGATTGCAGGTTTGGAAACATAAATGGTGGCGTGACCGGTATTTGCTTGAAATTTTCTTCCAGAAACATATTGAGATTTTTCACATTTTGAAAGTTTATGAGTGAAGAACGAACATCTTCGTGAAAGAGATTGCATTTCCAATTTAAATTGAACGTTTCAGCTGTCGGATATTTCATGTTCAACTGCTCAAAATAATCAAATGGCACATCCTCTTCGTCTGGCATCGGCACACTTATTCTTATATTATTACTTATATTATTCATTTTAGATCTGAACAACGAGAAAGTAAACCAATAGAAATAACAATCAAATAAACTAAATCAAAAAGTTACTATGCCATTAAAATTTGCTACCTCAATTATGATGTTCTTTTCAGTTCGAGAGATTTAATGGAAATAATGATTATTTATTTGCGTTTACCACATTCAATATTCTTGCTTTAAAAAATACGATTCCTTTTTCATCAGCGATTCTCTCAAACAAATGTCAGAAGGTCGACATGCATACACAATTAAAAAATACACAAATGAAACAAGCAAATTAGTATACACCTATGCTGTTGTAGGATAAAGACCTAGACGAGCGAGCGAAGCGAGCGTGCCGGA
>JBAMAX010004068.1:0-67044 GCA_037043745.1 Chymomyza amoena | reverse complement strand
CACTATAGTTTTGGAAAATTTTGTAAAAATAATTTTTAAGTGGTTGAACATATTTTTGGCGATATCTGGCAAATAATTAATTTGTTTGGCAAATTGTCAAAAATGAAATAGCAAAACACTTAAATGTTAGTAGCATAATATAATATATAGTTAATATATAGTATTTAAAAGAATGAGACGACGAGAGTCTGACTATATATTCTAGTATACTAAAAGATTGATGATTATGGCGCTGGGCCAATAAATAATCATAGCAGACATTCAACAATTTGCGCAAATTGGCACATTTGTATAGTTCAAGATCAAAGTGACAGACAATACCAAGAACTATCCATCAATCTCTAAAATACTAAATACGCTTTATACAAAAAATAGTATTCTTATTTTAATAGGAAGAATGTGTTCCTTTCTCGAAAAACTAATAAAAAACGTAGCAGATTTTAGTTTAAAGCTTTTTTAAAAAATGTAAGGGCATCAAAAATGCAGGCACTTCAATTCAGGCATTATTTGTTTAAAAAAATTTTGCCAAATTTTATCAGCGATTTTTGAAACACTTTAAAAAAATAAATAAATTTTAAAAAATGTGTACATATGTTAATACGTGGTCTTAAAAAAATTAAAAATAAATTTAAAAAAATATATGGCTCGACTGGGAATCGAACCTTGGCCTCTATAAGTTTTGAAGGTCAAACGTCTACCAACTCAGCTAACCTTTTATAGGCTATGGGCACTTAGGCCCTTAAAATACCTTTCCTCAAAAATAAAAAATTGTAATTATCTCAGATGTTTATGGTACGATATAAACAATGTTTGGTGTTAAACGAAAGATTATTTTATTTGCCGTATTTCGTTCTCATACACGAAAATTGCAGCTTCAAAAGCAAAGCGTTTGAGCCGCATTAAAAAAACTTGTTATTAAAAGGACAAACGTCTTCAAGATCCAGGCGCTTATTTAGACAGGCAGCTCTATTTCTTTTATTCATCACATTGAAGTTAATTTTCAGGGGTCTTCCCGGTTGGCCGCTATAAGTTTTGAGATCAAACATACTACCAACTCAGCTAAACTTTTATAGCGTTTTGCAACTAAGGCCCTTAAAATACCTTTCCGCAGAAATAATTAATTGCGATTATCTCAGAAGTTTATGGTACGATATAAATAATGTTGGGTGTTAATCGAAAGATTATTTTAATGGCCGTACTTCGTTCTTATACACCAAAGCTTCAGCTCTGAAATTTCACAGACAGACTGCTCTATTTCTTTTGTTCATCACATTGAAGTTAATTTTCAGGGGTCTTCCCGGTTGGCCTCTATAAGCTTTGAGTTCAAACGTCCTACCAACTCAGCTAAACTTTTATAGCGTTTTGCAACTTAATCCCTTAAAATACCTTTCCGCAGAAATAATTAATTGCGATTATCTCAGAAGTTTATGGTACGATATAAATAATGTTGGGTATTAATCGAAAGATTATTTTAATGGCCGTACTTCGTTCGTATACACCAAAGCTTCAGCTCTGAAATTACACAGACAGAATGCTCTATTTCTTTTATACATCATATTGGATTTAATTTTCAGGCTTATTCGAGGTTTTCTCGAATTTTTTTAAAATACCAAAACACATAAATTAATTTCTTATATAAAATTAAATTTCTTAACTTGATTTTTGTAGAGCATTCAAAAATTCAATGCCACAAAATCTCAAAAAATATTTCTAATTTTTAATGGCTTAAATTGCTTTCTATTGTACCGGAACTATAAACATATATATATTTATATGCAAGTTATAATAATAATAAAAATTTTCCACTAAATGCGTTTTTAATAGTCTACCCAATGTTGTTGTTGTAGTTTTTGCCATAGGAAACGCCATAAATGAAATTTCCGATTAAGAAATTTATTTTTAAATTAAAATTCCACTCTTTATGAAGGTAACCCGCTCTAAACCCTCTCCCTTTTCCCCAATATCTCAAAACACTTGTCAATACAAATCGATTACAAATTGCTCGCCGCCATTTGTTGACCATTTGCGTGACCAGGCAACCAATCAAGCATAAAGAGCAGCGCTAATGAGTCAAGATCCCGCCTCAGGGCCCCCGTAGACCCTCGAACTGTACCCCGACTGTACCGAACGATATGTCAAATTGTCAATTGATTGGCTTCGTCTTGTCAATTTCTAATGCACTTTCTTATCGCGCTCTGTTTTCGTAGAGCTCGGAACTCGAAACTCGAAACTCTTCATATAATCCATTCATAAATGCTGAGACTGGGTCCCCAGTCGTAACCCCTTCCCCTGTCCATCTCTCTCGCACTTGTTTATTCTTTCAGTTCATCAGTCTGTCAGTTTGTCAGTTTTTCAAGCTGGGTTGTTATGAGCGATTCCAACACAGTTTACGGTGCCGGTGGCCATAATGGTTGATTTTAATTAAATATTTCTTCTTCCTGTTGTTGTTTCCATTATTTTTCGTTGTTGCCGTTGTTGCTGTTGTTGTCATTGCTCTGCGTTGACTGCGTTTGAATTTTTCCTTCTTTTTTCGTTTTTACATACAAGAACATGACATTGTATGCATGTATTTGTATCTGTAGCCGTGTATCTGTGTATCTGTGTGTGCTATGTGGTATACGTGCGGTCGATCAGTTTTTTTTATACACTGCCCCCAAAGGGTAAGGGCTATGCTTATATACATATGCATATATAGGTATATACAACTATTGCAAAAAAAAATACACTTAAAAAAAAAATTGTTTTCTAGAAATCGCGATGCTTTGCTTTATTATTTAACTAAGCTGTGCCTTTCGAATTTATTTATTTATTCCTAAATATTTGACACGATGTTGGAATTCGAACATTGATTAACAACAATACCAGTTTTTCTACATATGGCAATATACCCACAAAAACCGATATTCACAAAAATGCGTATATCTCACGAACTAATAAACACAAACACATCGCACATAGGCTTAAAACCTCCGTATTGACAACCTCTAACACACGCAAAAGTCAGATTTTAAATTCATCGATGCGTTCATAAGAACACCCGTAACACGTAAAACATAAGTTTCTTTTATATATATAGATTAAAAGAAAATTTTGCAAGCGCTTCTGGGTATGCAAGCAACTCAGGATGTTTGTGAATGTTTTTTTGTGTGTCGAATATTCTCCTTTCTTCGTTTTATATTGAAATTCATGAATTTGTACATTTTGGTAATTTTTGAAGAGCGCCACCTATCGGACAATGTTCAAACTATGCTAAGAACCTTCCAGACGGTGCCCGTAAACACATATATGTATAAGTAGCCCAAATATCAAGTTTCTTATGCCAGCTTATTTAGCCCTGTGCCCTTCTGACTGTATTGTATTGGAGGTAACTTTGAAGAGTCCTCGGCGCCACCATCTCTTTGTTATATACCCTTACTTTAAGGTAAAGGGCATTATCAATTTGAATAACCCCTAGAGCTGTGGAAATAATTTTCTTGAAATTTTTTTATGGAATTTTTTTTTATCATAAAAAATAAAAATCAAAAATAAAAATTACAGGTCAATTTTTATAGAACTTTTTAAAAGTACAAAGTTACCTACAAAACAAATTAATTTTGCAAACTTTTAAAAAAAAACCATTTTAATTTTTTTTCGTACCTTTAATAAAAAAAATATTAAAAAATGTTTTTAATTTAATTTTTTTTTAAATTTTTTCACCAAATTTATTTGACTCAAATTTGATTTACACAAAATAAATAAAGTATAAAAACGCTTAAAAAAACTTTAATGCCATATTAAAGGAACGTGCGTTAAAAAATACGAAAATTTCATATTTTTCTGTTATTATTTAAAAAAAAAATGAAAAAAATTGTATATTTATATAAAAATTTCATATATTTTTTTAAGAACTAAATAGATATTTATGAAAATCCCTATAGCCCTCTTGAATTAAAAAAAATTTGTTTGGAAAATATTAAATAGTTCAGTAACAATTAAATAAAACGTTTTCTTAAATTAAGCCTTAACGAGACTTCGAGGAAACTTTTTTTTGTTGTATGCAACTACATTAGTTTTCAAAAATTGTTGGGGACAGTTTCCAGTAGCCCCTTTGATATCTCAGGATTTTTTAAGGATGAAAAATAAGATTAAAGCCTCAAATGTTTATTAAATAAACTTTATTTTAACACATATTAGAACTCACATTTTATTTTATCTAATTTTTTGAGAATAAATAAAATTAAAAATATATAAAAATTATGAACTTAGTGTTTTTGTTTGAAATTTGATAGCTCAAGAAGTATATCTTGTAGCCTACGCGAAATTTGGAATAATTTATTAGTCTTGTCCTAGATCTCAGAGATTGTTAGAGCTACAGTGACAAACTTTTCTGATTAAATCCCAAAAAATTATATCAAGCTTACTTTTTTCTTTGGACATTGAACTTTTATTATATAGCGTATTAAAACCGTATTCGCTCGACCAAATTTACAGAGTATCTCAGCAGTACGTCCAATTGGATCGGTTCAATTATTTGATTGTTTCGTTTAATGATGTAGGGTATCCAAAAGTCGTCCACTATCGACTGTAACATACGTCTTAATGCACAAAAATTAGCCGTGCTTATGTATAGCCAATGATTATTTATGATATATGAATATGATATGATGGAACTCTTAATTATGATGAAGTTGGTAAATTATTACCCGGAAGTAGAACTTAAGTACCCAGAAGTTAATCTTGAGTGCATTGTACGGGTTTGGCTTCTTTTAAAAAACGGAGTTACTTGATAATTATTGTTATTGTTTGCACTGATAAAGATGTGTTCTTTAAACAAAGAACAGATTCATTTGGGTCGTAGCACATCCTTCACCCAAAATAATAATCTTAATATGTATTATAGCTATTCTTTCTAAAAATCATAAGGACTCTTTGCATCTAGACGACATTTAAAGATATCTGATAAAAAATGAATCCTTATAAACAATATAAATATGGGCGGCAATTCCTGAGACGTACAACTTTTTAGTTTGAGATCTTAGATTTTCAAGATTTGCACATTTGTCTTAATTTGACAATTTTTCTAGTTTTCCAATAATAAATAACATAAAAGACTTTTTTTTTTTTAATATTTCTTCTTAAAGAAATTAAGAATATTTCATATATTTTTATTAATATTGATTTATTGAAGTCGATGTAAATTCTTTTTTTTTTGGAACTTATGATTATTTTATCATTTTTATAATTATTTCATATATTATTAATAGTATAATACTTTGATATAATCATGTTTTAATCAGTCAAAAAATTTTTCATGGAAGGGAATTTTTCAAGCTATTTCGGAAAAAACAGTTTTCAAAATTTTCGATTATACTTGAAACATATTTCCATCAAATTTGGGGCCTGTATTTTTCATAATTTGAATCACAGTTTTGAAAAAATTCCAATTTGAACGTAAATTTCAAAATTGCAAAAAAATTGTTCATACAGGTTTTTTATGTCTTGTATAGTTCGATCAATTACGAAAAAAACTGCTTCGTTATCGGAATCTGAGCAAAAATGTGGAAATAACAGGAATTTTGGTATTTAGTTTACGAGTCATTAACAACACTGTAACCAATTTTTGAAAATTTTTAAAATCCAAAGTCTGCTGACAATTACGCAAAATTTCATATGAACAGATAAATAATGACCAAAAAATTTGACCAAAATATGTAACAAATATAATCGATGAGTTTTTCAATTATCAACAGTTTTAATTTTTTAATTATCAAAATCAAATTTATGGCTAGTACCTTAATAATGCATTCTTATAAAATCTTTTTAGAATTTTTAGTCCAGTTTTTAAAAAAATAATTTTTAAGTAAATTTAAAAATTTAAAAAAATCTTTTATGCAGTCTTTTCGTGGATCTCAAAATTTGATTGATTATGAAATCGAATATTTGGCAAATAATCAAAGTCACTTCTAGTTGACACAACTAGAGATATTTGCTTTGGGTAGACACTTTTATTTTAATTTCGAAAAATGTTTTCTTAAAACTTGTACTCAATTAAGGATAAAAATTATGTTTTAGCATAAATTACAATTTCTTGGGTCAATATTATTTAGTTGAAGTGGGTGATAATCGATTATATTTTAATAACATATCTAAAACTAATAAGAAGAGAATTTTGGAAAGTTAATTTTTAAACAAAACTCGGTTGTGTGGTATTATCTAAAGGTAGATAGTGGGTAAAATGTTTTAGCTTACATATTAAGTCTTAAATCTTTCACTCTCATTTTTTGCCAATATTTTCAATTTGAATTAAAATCACTTAACGCTTTTCCAAAATTCCTAAAATTGTTTTTTACGAAAAAATTGTTTTTTTTATGGAAAATTTTCGAAAGTTCAAAAAAGATAAAGAAAAGGTGTATGAGAAGCTCATACACTTTAGGGAATTCTGATACCATACTGACTTCCCAGATCTATTAGCATTAATTATAGCTACTTAACCTCCATCAAAAACTCTTAAAATTGGCTTTAGAAAAAAATAATTTTTTGTTTTTAAATTTATCGATATATAATGATGTTACAATTTATATCTGACAATATTTTGTCAAAAACTTATAAAATTGGTGTGACACTTACCTGGCGTTAGGTATAAAAATTGGTACAGTCTTTCCTGGAAAAAATTCAATGATAATTAAGTTACAAGTCTATAAAAACGCATTTCACTAAGTAGATAGTAGATATATAAATATTTTTTTTTGACAGTTCTTTCGAATATTCGTGCCTTCGAAGTAAATCGTAATTTTCGTTTCTAGCTTTACTTTCTAGTTTCAGTATTGCTTTTCATTTAAAAAAAGTCAAACTTAAAAAAAAATTCTCTACAAATTATAGCTGAAAAAACGGTATTCTGAAGTTAAGGTTTCGATATTCAAAAGTTCTTAGTCTTAAAATCGTTTTGAAATTACCATCTTTAAGCGTTCGAATTAAAAAGAGCGTAACACTTCACGTAGTAGTTTGACATATATGTACCATAGACATAGAAGGTGTCTCTGTGCAGGTTTTCCCAACTCTATTAAAATGCTGCATTCCCAAACAAGTAGCGAGAACATTTTAAGGCATGTTGCAAGCATGGCTTATAGTTACTTAAAGACTGGGCCCACCCTACCATACCAACTACTATACTCAAAATCATAATAATAGTTATGGTCACCGGGAACGGCCGGCCGGAAGTAGACCCACATGCAACTTGAAACCCAACCAAGTGCTCCGACGACGCTCCATAGGAGCACTCCATTCGTTGCATAAATAATAATGATTATATGACCATTTAGTTGGTCGTCAGAAAAAAGGAATCAAACTGCTAGTTATGATGGAACAGCCATTAGGCGATCAACCCGACTAGGGACTTGGAACTAGGGAGTAGTCAGTGGACATCGGTTCATTGGTCGTTAGCGAACTAGTTGCCTAAGCACCCCGTTGACATTAAAGTTGATTGCAAACTGTACGCATTTAAGTATGACGACGATGATGATGACGACGATGACGATGACGACGACGACGATGATGATTATGTTGATTATGATGATGGTAATGATGACGCTGATGTTTACGTAGCTGATCAACTTCATGAAGCCTGTGATGTGGCAGTTGCATTATCAGCTTATTTGTTTGTTTCTTACAACATTTATTTTTTTATGGATGATAACGCGCCCGTTGCGATTTTTATAGCATTTTACATTAGTTTGCTACGCTATATCAATAAAAACTAATATAGAAATAAAAGCGGACTTTTTGGCATGCTGCGAAGAAACCAGCATAAAACTGGAAACAACTGACGATCCATTTGAATGAGTGTGTGAAAACCAATGGCCTGGGAAAATATGATAATGTCATGGCTACCATTAAAATTTTTTGACTTAATCACAAGAATCAGAAGGAAGCTAAGAAAGAGCCGATCTTTTCGATTTAATAGTTCGAATTTGCTCAAAATTAGTTCCGATCTTTAAATCATGACAATAAATAAGTTTGATAGAAAAAAAGATATCATGCAAAAACCGTAGTAACATATAGTGCCAGGTTGCAATGCCACGCCCCTTAATCACAAATACGAAAGCTCGTTTTTAGTCTTAGAAAAATGTTCCTAACGTTGAACCCTGCAAGTTTCATCCAGTAAGTATTTTTTACCAGAAGAAACTCTTCATAGACTGCACTATTTTTTTTTTAAACGAGCATAAAATGTTCTCAATCTCATGAATAAGATTAAATATTCTTATAATTGGTACAAAATGCATCATCTGAGCGCAATTCTTCTTAAAATAATTTTGAAATTTTTCACATTAGAAAGTTACGTATTAAAAGCTCGGTTTTAGTCTTAGAAAAATGTTCCTAACGTTGATCCCTGAAAGTATCATCCAGTAAGTATTTTTTCCTAGAAGAAACTCTTCATAGACTGCACTATTTTTTTTTAAACGAGAATAAAATGTTCGCAATTTCTTGAAAAAGATTAAATATTCTTATTATTAGTACGAACTGCATCATCTGACCGCAATTCTTCTTAAAATAGATTTGAAATTTTTCAAATTAGAAAGTTACGTCTTAGAAGCGAAATATTCTCAAATTATGAATTTCTAATTACATAAAAAAACATTAAAAATGAATATTAAATTAGTTCTTGAGAAACTTTTGACATCTTGTTTAAAAAAACAAAAACCCTTGCTGTTATGCACAAAATTCTTGACTTTTTTCTCAGTGTAGTTTTGCAAAAAAACAAGAAAAATCAATGTCTTTCGACCCTTATCCTAAATCCGTATATAAGTCTCAAGTTCTATTGAATTTTTTTGATTTTTCGAAAGGGTATTTTTAAAAGGAATTTTAAATCCTGATCCAATAAAAAGAAGGTTACACAAGACGCAAATCTCTTATGCGTGACTCTCTGAAAAAGAGAGCGTAGGTTTAATTTTTGTATGACAGACATTTGAAATGGTGGATCAATTTTAATTGAACTGTACAAAAATGTTAAGCCCAATATGAAACATATAAATACATAATAAAATTTTTCTAAATATTATAGTTTTTGCCATCCTTAGTCAAAAAATATTTGTTTTTTTAATATTGTTCTACCGAATTGATTTGATTAATTCAATAATCCCTGGGCGCAGTTTCCAGTACCTTATCCAGCTAGACTCTTTATGTCAGTTGTATTTTATTTTACAATAAACATTTGCGTAAAGTTTGATCAAAATTGGCTGATCATTTCATATAGCTACCATACAAAAATTGAACCAGTTTTCTACGCAGCCGAACTCGAAAGCTGTTTTGCGTCACCTTTCAAAATTTCATAGTGTGGTATTAGAATATTATTATTAGAATTAAGAATATGATTGTAATAAACTAACTTTAGCATATATTTTATTTATATATGATATGAATCTATTATAAATCTTGTATCTTTAATTATCTGCTAAATTTTAGTTCTCATAGCATTCTATTAATTTTTTAACGTCTTGAAAAAGGTTTAAAAGTCTTGTTCGTCCAGATATAGCTCTTAACAAAATTTGAAATTAATAAAAAAAAAATATTCCCGGAACTGGGTATCGAGGCTGGATCTCGAACCGTCTATAAATTAGATGCCAATAATTTAGGAAACTCAGCTCTGAATAAAAAATCACGATTATGATACACATTCATTTTAAAAATACACCTAAATTCTAATCTGATCTATTCTGCTTGCGAAAAAAAATCTCTTTTAAAGATAAGTACGAAAAAGCTCATGTAACGTAAACTTAGATAAAACAGAGAAAGTTAAAAGTTAAAGTTGTTAAAGTTAGTTCTCTCCAAATAAAGATTTCAACAAAAAATTAGACCAAAAAATAAATTGTTAATGGGAGTTTCAAACAGCTTAGGGATGCCATTATGCTGACTTCTTAAGGCTATCATCATGAGTTAGCAGCACTTAGTCCCTTTCAAAAACTCTTAAAATTGACTTAAAAAAGTATCCATTTCATTGAACATTTTGGGAAGTTCAAATACTTTTGGGATTACTGACACTATGCTGACTTCTCAGAAGTATCATCATGAATTAAAACCACTTAACCGCTTTCAAAAATTCTTAAAATTGACTGCAAAAAATACACAGATTTTTTTCTTGAAAATGTTTGGAAATATAATAATTTTGAAATTTATTTCTAAAGTAACAAATCAAACAATATTTTTCCAAAAACTGATAAAATTGTTCTAACACTGACCTGGTGTTTTGCATTAAAATTGGTACAGTCCTTCCTGAAAAAAAAAATCAAGGACAATTCAGTTACAAGTCTATAAAAAACATTTACGTCATTTAAAAAAAATTTTCAAATAAAATTACTATACCCAAAATATGACCAAATATTCTTGAAAAAAGATTAGAATAAATTCAGAATAAAGAGTGAAACTTACAAATTTTGAAATTAACTTCTAAATGCTTTCAATACGTTTAAAAATCTTCAATGAAATATTCTTTAATTATAAAAGTAAAATTATAAATTGTTAATAAGAACGAACATTATTAAAATAAAATTAAAATTTTCTCAAATTAAAATTAAAAGTTTTAAATAAAGAAAAAATTTGTAATATCCTATTTTCTGCTATATTACAATTCCTTAATTCCCAAAGAAAGTCCAAAAAACTCTTAAAATAATATATCCAATTTTTCATTAAAATAAAATAATTTTCTAAATTACATATTAAATTTTATAATTTTATGAATTATTTTGTTAAATTTCAAACTTTAAACAGAACCAAAATCTAATACAAATGAATCGCAAAATTTTGAAAACGTTTCAACAATAAAGGAAATAGAATTTATTTAAGAAAATTATATTATTTATGGAACTACCCATTTTTTGATTATTCTACTAATCAAATTAAAACGTTTTTCAAAAAATTTACCATTTTACGCAAGAATAAGGAATATTTTAAAATATAACCGAAAGAAATCTTAAATTGCAATTCTTTCTTTTTCAAAGCAAGACCCAAAATTCTAAAAATAATATATAGAGGCTCTCATTAAGATAAAATAAATTTGTAAATGAAATATTAAATTTTCTAATTATAAGAATTGCCAATTTTTAGACTTCAGAACATAAACCTATTAAAATGAATCCAAAAATGTTGAAATCGTTTTAGCTATAAAGAAAATTAAGCATATTTAATAAATGGAATTTTTTTATTTTTTTATCTGCACATTTTTAGAACGAAAGAAATTCGTTTTAAAAATTAAATTAATACTTATATTTTTTAATGAGCTCACAACTTTATGCAAGAACCAGGAATATTATAAATTAATTCGAAAATTTTTAAATAAATAAAACATTTTAAGTTGCGTTGTAATTTTAAGAATTGTAAAATTTCCACAGAACCAAATTCTATTAAAATTAATCCAAAAATTTTAAAAACTTTTTAGCTACAAAGGAAATAGAGCATATTTACAAAAATTATATTATGAATGCAATTTACATGTTTTGAACTCAAAAACAATCCTTTGGTTCTAGAAATTAATTTGTTATGTTCTTAAATGACGTCAGAATTATATGGACTAAACGAATTTTTATATATTTTAATTAGATTAATTTTTTTACCAGAGTACTAAATGTAAGGCTTCAGCAAAGAGCGTGTTCCTAAGACATGATCCGACTGGAACTACGGGAATTTAGTTGGCTAGGGCTACTAGGACGCACTACTTTCTAAACTTCATAAGAACGCCGAGTAGCCTTTTCCACTAATCCTATTATTTTACGATCTTATCGACTTCAAAGCTTTTTTAAACTGAGCTAAATGAGATGATGCGTAGGTCATCTTAGAACTTCTTGAATTGTATCACTTAAGACTTCCCATATGCTATTTCTTTAGAATTCGCATTAATAGACTTTGTTTAGATGAGACCAGAAGCATTTTTATGTATAGTATGGGAAACAAAAGCCTGGGAAACGAAAAATTAACGTTCTATAAACACCAAGAACAACAATAACAATCATTAAAAATGGAATTGAAATTGCAATTTTATGTGCTAAAAGATGTATCTTTTTTTTTTCTATAAATTTCTTTGTAGACAATGCCGCTGCAACAATGCAATGCAACAGCAACAACAATAACGAAACTAACAACGAGCTACAGTAGCAACAACAACAACAACAATAACAACAACTTAAGTTTAATAAAAATGGCAACAGATACAAGTGACGTCATGCAAACAACAAACTTATATACAGCACGCAGTAAGCGCAGACGAAGGCGCAGCAGCGGGCAGCGGAGCAGCAGCAACAACAACAACAACAGCCAAACACCCGCTTACACAACGCCAACAACAACACCAACACAACCAACAACAACAACAAGTGCAAGCAGTCAGAGATTAGCAATGCCTCGACTGCTGCAAACAGCGCTTCACGCTTTATACAGCAGCTGCAGCGAGAGCAGCATTTCCAGCTATTCCAGGGCTACGGCATATGTGGCACTGCTGCTGCTTTCCACAACATGTTCCTTGTGCTCTGCTGCCTCACCCTGCGCGCCCAAGCACTGGTGGGATCCGGGACAGAGCAAATGTATGCCCTGCACTGCTTGTCAGGCTGAGATGATACCGCTGCGTCCCTGTCAGCTACATCGCGATACAATTTGCGGTTCCATATATGATTTAAATATTGATTGGGTTGTACTGGCCAAGACCGAACCCAACTGGAAGGAGGTAAGTGCAGTCACGCTCTTCCCCATAAACCATAACAATAACCACCAACTTATGCCACTTTTCAGCGCCGAAAGTCCGAGTATGAGCATTTCGAGCATGCCGCACCGCTGCAGCACTTGACCCACGAGCAGCTGCAGCAGCTGCATGAGGAGGCAGCTGCATCATTGCCACTTGACTGGCAGACGGGTGCACTCTTCCTGGCGGTGCTCGCCTGTTTGCTCTTCTTCTCGGTGGCCGCCTGCATACTCATGCATCATATGCGTCAATGGCGACGCATGGAGCGAAGATTGGATCAAGGTAAGCTACGGGTGATATTTTATATATAGATTTTGTGTTGTAAAAATCCAAAGAAATTTTAATCTTGCAAAGCGTTGGCCGGGAATGGTACCCACTTAAAAACTTTTTTTAATTCAGTTTTTTAGAATGCCTCAAACGAATATGTCGAAAAATGGTTTTAAGAGCAAATCGTAATCGAAATTGCCGAATTCAAAAGAAATTAATAAATTTTTTTAATCTTTTAAAAGTTAAAATTGCAGCGGCTTTTTTTTTAACCCAACTTGCAACTTTCACACGTTTTTAGTTAGTACCTATATTAGGTTCCAACTTTAACCTCTAAAAAATGCTGCTCAAAATGCGAAGCGTTATGTCTCTAAAACTATTTAACATGCTTAACATGTGCTCTATGTACTATCCGTGTGTGTGTGTGTGTGTGTGTGTGTGGATGTGTGTTTGATTGTGTGTTGCGATATCTAGTAGAAAGTTGAAAACAACCTGCTAAAAGGCCCTAGAATATATATAATATAATCCCATGCTCGTGTATCTTACCATATATATAAATATTTATAAGCAAGCCGACACTACAAGACACTTTGATGTATGGGATTTGTTTCGGGATGGGTTTGACTTGGGACCGGCATCGGTTGGCTACGCGCGACTTGCATCAGGTCCCAGGTCCCTTAATATTTTTTGCACACAAATTCCAGCGAATCGCTGCACGATCGTTGGACCCTTGTTCATTGCATATTAACAAGCAAAAGTATCTAGAACGAAACGTCAAAATATTTGGCGCATTTCGAAAGATTGGCAACACTGGCAGCGTAGCACACGCCTTGAATATATTACGAGTATTTTTTGCGTTTTTTATGATCACTTTTTGGACAAATTATCATCAATATTTTGACAATGTGTAGCATACAGAACATAAATAAATAAACCTAAAGGTTGGTATTACGTATTATTCAGCAGGGGTGTGTCCCCAGAAATCTTTGAGGACTTTTTTTTGTCTATTATAAATTACAAATATCTTGAGAAACTTGGAGAACTTCAACAATAATAATAGTAGATAATAGTGCTGAAAGTAAAATCGATGTTATATCAATGCATCGATATTTTTCTCCAATCATCGATATTTTTATTTCGATTATCGAAAAATACGTCTGTATTCCTGCAAGATCCACAGAAAGCGAGCGCATGCTTAACAAGGCTGGCCGATATTCACCAACATCGATAATGTTATTTCGATTTTCGAAAAATACCTCTATATTCCTGCAAGATCCACAGAAAGCGAGCGCATGTTTAGCAAGGCTGGCAATCGATGTTAGCCAATATCGATAATGTTATTTCGATTATCGAAAAATACCTCTATATTACTGCAAGATCCACAGAAAGCTAGCGCATGTTTAGCAAGGCTGGCAATCGATGTTAGCCAATATCGATAATGTTATTTCGATTTTCGATTATCGAAAAATACTTCCATATTCCTGCAAGATCCACAGAAAGCGAGCGCATGTTTAGCAAAGCTGGCAATCGATGTTGGCCAACATCGAAGTTTCTTCAGCACTAGTAGATAACTTGGAACAATTTGTTATTGTTTTCAAAACTAAAAAAAAAACAAAAATAAATATAAAAAAAATTGAGCATATTTTAAAAATTACATTAAAAATGATATATCTAATATTTTGGATTTTTCGGTTCCAAAAGCAGTTCTTTTATTCCAGGTATAAAATCATTAGGTTCTTAAAATGAGTTCACGATTTTTTTTTATTTGTATTTGAGACTTTTTAAATAAAAAATCTCAATCTTCTAAAAGTCTTATTTCAAAAGATTCTATTACGTATTATTGCGCAGAGGTGTGTTCAAAAATCTATGAATTTTTTTTTACCTAAATTTCAAATGTCTTGGGTACTTTGGAAAATTTTAACAATAAATATTTCGATCAATTGAAATGAGTTGCGGTTGGAAGCGGTTTCGAATAGAACTCTGAGTATTATACTCACAAAAATTTCTTATTGTGATTGCAATATGAGAACCTTATCGTGAAATTATATAAAAAGTTTTTTTTTTTCATTTTTTATGAGCTGTTTCGAGGTTGGCCACACCAAAAAAAATTTAGAGACCAAGTTTTTGGAGCTACAAATACCGTAGTACTCCAGAGATCAGACATAACCTCGGAAAACGCAAAATAAAAAATGAAATTGGAGGTCTATATGCAATACGCATGCTTTCCGAGCTGGAAAAACTTCAGTACCTCATACATAACCTCAAAAAACCCCAAAAAAGAAATTTGGGGAAACATAGTCTGAATTAAAAATCAATGTATTTTAGTCTTTAATCATCACTTTAATTTTAAATAGTCTCAACAGATCTCATAACAAATCATTTTTAACCCCCGACGCAAAAAGAGGGGTGTTATAAGTTTGACGTGTCTGTCTGTTTGTCTGTCTGTTTGTCTGTCTGTCTATGGCATCGTACCTCCCGAACGCATGCAGTGATTTCAATTTAGTTTTTTTTGTATTAAAGGTGACTTATGTGTTGTTAGACATGTTTGATGAAAATCGGTTGAGCCGTTTAAAAGTTGTGGGGAGTAAAAGTGGGGAGAAAAACATCAACTTTCTCCGATTGGCTTAAAATTTGGTCCTATTGTAGCTGACGACGTCACTGATTCGAATCTGAGGTTATTTTTGCTCTATCTCTTCTCGTTTAGAAGTAATGGCCATTTGAAGTTAAAAACATAAACTTTGTCCGATTGGCTTAAAATTTGGTCCTATTGAAGCTGACGACGCCACTGATTCAAATCTGAGGTTATTTTTGCTCTATCTCTTCGCGTTTAGAAGTTATGGCCATTTGAAGCTAAAAATACAGCAAATCTATTAAATATGATAATGATGCTTGTCAACAAATTATGCCAATGGGCTTGCCAATCATTTAATGTCTGTCTGTCTGTCTGTCTATGGCATCATAACTCCCGAACGAATGCATTGATTTCATTTTAGGTTTTTTGTATTAAAGGTGACTTATGTGCGAGTGTTCCTAGACATGTTTGATGAAAATCGGTTAAGCCGTTTAAAAGTTGTGTGGAGTGAAAGTGGGGAGATTAACCGAATGTCTGCAAATATACAGCTTTTTCAACTGTCGTCCTTTGCAACTTATGTGCTGTAACCGCCAAACATAAAATGATAGGAAACATTGTTCGTAAAACTTCATAAAACGCCATATATATTTCGTCTATCACAAGTCCACCAAAAACTTCTTGAGATATTTTTAATTCTTGTAAACGTAGATGAATACTTCGTAAGACTTCATAAAACACCATATATATAGTTGATGAATGCTTCGTAAAACTTCATAAAACACCATCGATATTTCGTCTATCACTAGTCCACCAAAAACTTCTTGAGATAACAAATTATGCAATTAGATGTACGTATAGCCATATGGAATGCCAATAGGCTTGCCCATCATTTAAATGAAATAAAACTAACTTAACCTAACCTACCTATAAAAAGTATGAAATAAAAAATTAAATTAAAAATTTAAAAAACCCCCGAACTTAAGTAATTTTCATTTAAAAAGTAAAAAATAATAAAAGAAACTTAATGTTAAAGTACCTAAGAATCTATTAATAATTCTAAAAAAAATACGTCGCGTTGGGGGACCGCTCCTAAACTAACAATTTAAAAACAAATAGCAACAAAGATTAACTAAAAAACCAAATTTAGAAAATACTTCAAAAACTTTCATAGAATTACTTCAAAAAATTTGCATGTAAGATACGACCGTCAACGACGTCTGCCCTCGCGTGTCCCCCAACGCGACGTATTTTTTTTAGAATTATTAATAGATTCTTAGGTACTTTAACATTAAGTTTCTTTTATTATTTTTTACTTTTTAAATGAAAATTACTTAAGTTCGGGGGTTTTTAAATTTTTAATTTAATTTTTTGATTTCATATATTCGGTAATGATTTTCATATTATTTCTCGCAGCATCCGAATCCGGAACTATTTTAAGGTTATGTCATTCGAGTTAGTGTGCCCCAGAAACATACAAAAAAATGTCCTGATCTCTGGCTCCGCAAATCAATATAGCATAGATAGCTACAAGAGCAGAATAATATCATCGTTTATATAGAAAATTTTTTATTTTTATAATTGTAAAAGAAGTTTATTCGAAATTTTTTTTTGGGAAATTTCGATTCAACACTTTTGGTTGGATTTAACTTCGACAAGGAATTTCTCGTTAATGCGTACAGATATTCGAGTAATTTTTTCAACGAAAGATACAATTTTGAATTAGAATTTTAAGAGCTTTTGTAATATCGGTCCTATAATTTAAAATTTTTGAGAAAAAAAAGAAAAACAAAAATTCGCTAAGTTTTGTATTTAAGGGAAAATTTGTAGAGTCTTTCACCATTATGCACAGCCCCCGCAGTTTCAAAAAAATGGTAGCCCTGCTTTAGGAATTTCTAATTTTTATAACTAAAAACTAAAGTAATTTAAATTAGCTGCAATTTTTAGCCTAAAATTTGGTTGGCTTTATGCAGCATACAAAAATTTTTATAGCCGTCCTTGACAATGATTTTGTTGCTCAGCATCGGCATCAAAAGGGGAATTTTCTATATTCCCAAGACGGCATAACATATTAAGCATTTTATACATACATATATAGGGAGTATATATGTACATATACACAACTTTATGTATTGGTTGAAAAGTATATATATATTGTATGGTATATAAAGGCATAATCTTAATGGGGCATGCCATGAGGCACACAGACACTACTTGCAGCTTCGCTGGGTTTCGTTAGCTTGGAAATTATTGTATACTAAGTGCTTTTCGGGGGCCTTGCGATTTTCTTTCAAGTTTTATGGAGCATCGTATACTACAAAAGTTTATGGAAATGGTATTTTTTTTTTTAATAGCTATTGGTTAGCTACAACATATAATTATCTATAGTTTTATAGAAAGCATGGTCTTTAACGTTAGAACATTTGTCTTTGATTTCTTAGTTCTTTTAATTTTCTAGACTTTTCGTAATATTTGATTATTGCATAATGTTTAGATGTAGGGCATACCTTGAGGCGCCTTTGTTGGGTGGAACCATAGAATGTAGAACTACTATATATTTCTATAGAATTACTATATATTCCTATATTCTTTGGCGAATCCCAAGTCTTGAGCTCTCTGTATGTGCTTCGAAAAGGCTTGTCCTGGCTCTCAGTGAAAAATTCCTACTCTTTATGAATTATAGCCTCTGTAATGGTAATGCCCCTGTTCCCTAAATAAATCGGTTTTAGGAAATCTCTTTCCTAAATTTTTATTTCTGTTTGAATGCCCTTTACTCTAGTACGAAATAGAAAATAAAAAATTTCATTTCTAGAGATCATAAAAAACGGATGAATTACTTAAGGCAGATATCTCTTGCTTTCACTCCCCAACTAGTTTCTCGCTTTTTTTAAATTATAGTTTCTTCTTATAGAAAACTTTTGAATGTAGAATGAATGAAGACTCCTATGAATTGGAACCCACATCCTAGCTACCAAGATAGGTTACTATCTTAAAGGATACATTCAAAGGAAGTTGCAGTTCATTTGGCCTGGTTCGTTTATTTCCTTAGGGTTTCCCGAACCTAGAGGGTTAAGATTTTGTATAATTCTTTTTTCCACAGACTTTTCAAATAGCCTGTAATAGATGAAGTCTTTTAAACGGTAGATCCTACGTTCTAAGTACCAAGTTATTTTAGTATCATAAGGAATCTAAGGTAGACTTGGTTTATTCGCCCTGGCTCGTTTATTTACTTGGGGTTTCACAAACTCCAAGAGTTTTGATATTTCCAATGAATATTTGGAAATTATACTTCTTTCTTATGAGAGATTTTTTATATAGCCTGTCATAGGAGAATTTTGTTACCTAGAGGGATCCCATGTTCTACGGACCAAAAGACGTTTTTATTAATAAATTATTCATGATTTCGAAATACGTACTTCTCTCCCAGAATCTGCTGTAGAGATAGATCCACTGTTACTTATCTTACTTACTTCTTTCTTATGAGAAGACGTTCTACATACCTAGTGATGTAACTTATGGTATAGATAGCTCTTTCGAACTGGCGCGTTTATTTGCTTAAGGATGTTCTAACTTAAATGGTGATGAGGCTGAGATGCATACTTTGAAAGAAGATAAATATTCTTAAAGGTGTCTTTTCAAATATCCCACATCCCACGTACCTAGAGACCTTATTTCTTTAACATATGCATCTCAACAAGATATTGTTCATTCGGACTGGTTTGGTTTCCCTAATTTAAAAGTGCTCAGATATTTCCTTTTTGAGAGAAAGAAAAAGCGAGAGACACTCTTACGTCACCACGTGTTGGATCCACCGATCCAACATCCTACGTGCAAAAGCTTATTTTAAGGGATACATCTTCTGCAGAACTTGTGGCGATGAGAAAGAGCTAGACACGGTGGAGCAGCTCTTCTGTTACTACCCGGGACAAGGTTCCGCTTCCTTAAGTCACACTTTCTAAATGACTTATCCCAGCTCTCAGAACTGAGTTCAAAATGCCTCTCAAGGTTTTTCAGGCCATCGGATGGTTGTGAAGGAGAACATCTAGAGGACTCAGTAGTGCGAAAGGTTGGAGGAAAGTCCACTATTGCGGTTTCACAACGGGCATATTTTTTGGCCTAAGTGAGTTTCGGCGTAGTCCCATGGCTAGTCCATTGGCTAGTAGACCAATTGAGTTGCTAATTTGTTTTCACTCCACAAACTGATCTTGTTTTTTTTTTTTGATCAGCTTTAGGAATATGCCGTTATTTGGTCAATGCCAGCAAGCTGTTGAAAGCTATTGAGTCAATAGTTTTCCCTATAGCCAGATTTTCCACACTCTCCACTTGTGCCAGCGCCCTGCCTGCACCCCATCCACTAAAGCAAGCATGGAAAATTTATGACTTGTTTTGATAGGCCAGGGCAACAGACCATTGGCTCCCTAGCACTACCTATATACATTACTATAAATGTTCGGGTCCATGTAAAATGTCTGCTCAGTGTTGTTTTTCCCACTTGTAATCATAATTCAGCTCATGTCAGCGTCCCACGCAGCGCTGCTTAAAATGCAGCGTCGAGGCGTCGCGTCGACGTCGGCAGAATGTCCAGCAGCGGCGGCTATTGAAAATTTATGAAGGCGCAGATTGGAAATGGCAGCAACAACAATGTACGAGTAGGTATGTGCAAACGAGGGTTGCCTTGAAAATAAGCGATATTGAAAAAGTCAGAGAGTATCATCTTGGCTTTCTTTGCTTCTTGTTTCCGTGGTTGTTGTGATGAGTAAATTCTTTCTCGAAACGGTTTCCTGATCTCTATACATGATAGCTGTAATTTTTCAGCAAAATATCTGATATCATATCATGTCAGCAATCTTAGGTTCGATCCTCCGGTGACTTCCTTTTACTGGCTTGCTGCTTTTTAATATATATTTTCCTTTAACTCCTATTTGGAGTATAGGGTGTCGACGATGCGGTAGCAAGAAATGATTGAGGGAGGTAGGTTGCTAGCCCTTTTACCCAAGTTGGTGATAGAATCCCTATTTACACATCCAAGCAAGTGTTTTGGTCCGTATTTTATTTCGCATTGATCCTACATAGTGCCCAGCATTCCTCTATCTGCCACCTGGAGATGCGTCCGATAGAAGACAGACAACTCCAATTCCGTCATCCTCGACCCTCAGTAGAGCATAGGGCCTCATGTGTTGAGACCATATTTAATGATTTATATCCAAGGTGTATTCTATCAAATGTATAAATGCTCATCTTCGATTTTATTATATCAAATACGCAAGCTCGCTTTCAAAACCCTTCACAATAGGGTGGCATTGGAGCCACTTGTCTTGTTCAAGTCGAGCAATATAATATATCTTTTCAAAGTTTAATTGTAATATATCAGGGCTCGCAAATGACTTTTAATCCATTTTTGAAACGATGCAACAGTCCAGACCCGAAACCCCCTTGGATCCACCACTGCTTTACACCTTTTTAACACACAAGGAAAAAAGAAACACTGCCCAACAATTTTGATGCAAGATGGATGTTCTAATTTTGAATAATAGTGTTTGACTATGATAGTAAATGTATAAAAGGACTTGGGAAAACTTTGCTGTATCCTCTTATCTTTATGTAGCTGTTGGAAAAATATATAATAAGTTTCCTATCACTGTCAAGGGCAGATTGGGCCGACTTCATAACTATCATCTAGTTGACTACAAAGTTTAATTAAATTAGGTGATCTTCGCTTTAAACCTCTTATGAGTTCGAGATAGCCACCAAAATTAGTGCGGTCTTTTTCTTAAGTATAGGATATATGTACAATACATAGTGGAAAAAGTGTAGAACGAAAATTTCATGTTCCTATCTCCTAGAATAACAGACAGTAAGGCAGACAGGACAGAAGGGAAACTTTTAACTAATCTGTTTCAATGCCTTAAAGGGTGGCCATTATTTTGAGTAAGGGTACTTTCCAGAAAACTAGAAAATACATAGAAATTAAGAAATGCGTTATCCTCGCTCTTTTTATCACAAAGATCCAGCTATCTGGTGACAATTTTAAGAAATCTTCGGTGTCTTATTTTTTAGGTTACCTACTTTTGCACAAATCTAATATACCCTTTGGTTACATTCATCGTGTAGTCATTATAACGTGAAATTAGCACCTCCAACACTTTGCTGGCTGCCGTAGCAGGGTGATTGACCAATAATTGTTGGGTACACCTTGGAGACATGTTTCCATTATTGTTTTGTTCCATGTTATTTTGACATTTTTTATGAGAATCAATGAGTGATGGGCTCAAAGATTCTTTAGTTAGAAACTGCCCCTGATATGGGGAAACAGCCGCTTACCTGATGGCCATTTGGCTGCCAAAAAGGCATCAGGATTTGTTGTGGACTGCTTTTAGCTTTAGGACTCTTCCTCGACCTTATCGGCATGGGTGGCCCTACCGATAGATATGCTACTGCCGGCATCGCTCTTTGGATTCATCGCCCCTAATGAGCCAACTCACCACGACTAGGTGGCCATCCCCGAGAGGCCTCTATGCTCTATGCTCCAATTAGGAGGCCATAATTCGTAATAGTAGTAAACTACTCTTTATGCGCTTTTATTTATCAACCACCGCATTTGGCGCCAAGTGGCTTTTTTTTGTTTCCAAAACAAAAGTTGCCACTCAGTGAAATCAGTTAGGACACGATTGAGGCCATTAAAGAAATCTGGCTGAGGGTCAAATGGAGATCCCAGCTTACAAAGCATGTTTTAAAGAGCATATCTTGAAGGAGGCAAAATGAATATCGATAAAGATTAAATTTTAGTTATAGAAGACTGCCAAAAAAAAAACACTGACCGCAAAATTGTTTTAATGATTGACCTTACTTTTTCCTATCCATATCAAGCAGCTCTAATGACAGCTCCCTACTTTTCAGCCTGCCCTCGCTTAGAGCATTTATAACTTGTTCCGCGCACTTGCGCATTAAAGGCAACACGCCTCCTTAAGGGCGTCATTACATTATGGCCAACGGAAATGTTTTGGAGTTTTCTTTATGGTTTTTTTTTTTTGATTTTCGGGCAGATCTAGCTAAAATGCTGAGGGAAAATGTGTCGGGGAAATGTGCCCGGCCAGGTAAAAGTCACGTACCATATGCACAACATTTGCTGAAGTGGTGCGACAACGGAAGACGTACGTCAAGGACAAACAAAACAAATGTGTCGAGTGCGGAGAGCGGAGTGCTGAGAGGAGTAGGTACACGACGACTCTTATAAAGCGGAAGTTTATAGACCGCAGTTTGCACCGCAGCCGCAGCCTGTTAACTTCCGTTGTGTGTAATCAAATTCCAAAATCATGTCACAGAAATGTTCAATAAACAAGAAACACAAAAAGAAAAGAAAATAAGAAGGCAGGGCATAAAAATAGCAGGAAATGACAGGCGATCTTTGATGGAGGTGGAGACGCAGACGGTGACGGTGACGGCGACGTGGACGGGGTTGGCTGCATTTTATGTAATGATCAGAGCGATCATGTTCATGATCAGCAGCAGCAGCAACAACAACAACAACGATACTTAGTCCAAGTGTTGCTGTAGGTGTTGATGGAAATAGTGTCACCCATACAAATGTTGCACTTAAAGAGTCCATGTGCCCCAGCTTCCGCCTAAAAAACCTAAATATAAAACAGAATCCCATCGATTTCTGGTAAAACTAAAAATTATGAATATGGATGGGATGGGATGGGCTCTATAGATGAATGAATGCTTGAATGGCTTGGCGGGCTGGTTGACTGCTTGGTTAGATGAATGAATGAATGATTAAATGCTTGGCCAGCTGCTGCTGTACAGGAAGTTCTATATACCATATACTACCTATATATACGATATATGTATATATAAGCATGTACAGCCAAAAGGTGTTGTATGTGCAGTCAAGCGCTTCATTGACAATTGCATAAACATTGTCTGTCTCCCCACTCTCCTTGTTTTGTTTTTAAAGGGTGTTTTTTTTTTTAAGAGTTGCACAATTTTTAATATCAATGAAAAGGGCTTTATTGTATGGAAAATTTCATAACATTAATGTTTAAATAAACTTAACTTAGCATCCTAGAACAAAAAGGAGCGTAATATGAAGCCAATCGGCCGAATTTTGTTTTTGCAACTTCAAATGGCTATATCTCGTAAGCTAAGCGTTTTAGATAGGAAAGGAGCGTAATTTGAAGCCAATCGTCCAAAAAATTTTTAATCAACTTCAATTGGCTATATCTCGTAAACTAAGCGTCCTAGTACAAAAAGGAGCGTTTTTTGAAGCCAGTCGGCCAAAGTTTGTTTAATCAACTTCAAATGGCAATATCTTGTAAACTAAGCGTCCTAGTACAAAAAGGAGTGTGGATTCTTATCAGTTGCGTCTCAATCTACACTGCTGGCTTATACAGGACGCAATCTGGAACACCAATATTCACAAACTTTTCTCAGCATTTGCGGCCGTATTTCGCCAAGAAGTCTTTGAATCTGATTTTCCAGGCATTCAATTGTCTCTGGTTCATAGTAGTTTTCGGTGAATGTAAGAGCGCTTCGACAAAAGCTTTTGGATAATCCTCACTGCATTGAACCAAAAATGGGCTTAATAGGATCAAAAAATTTTGAATTTTGCAGAAGTTTGACAAATGGAACCATTATTTGGATACAAAAATTTCAACAATTTTCAAGCGTTGCTCGGGTGTAAATCTATCCATAATGAAACGTCAAATCAAACTTAACAAAAACAAACTATTTTTGGATTTTCATACAAAGCAGTGTTGTCAATACAAAGTTGTGAACCTCTAAAAAATCACGCTGTGCATACAGGAAAGGAAACTATTATTATTATACGATTAGAACTTTAAGATAAATAAAAGTCTGCATTGCCTGCTTCTCAAAAATCTAAAGTGACAATGATCTATTTTTTAAATTGTATTCGGTTTTTTGATATTGACTTCCTACAACTTTGGATTTTACTTCCATATTTTTTGTAAACATTACTACAGTATTAACACAGGCCATCCTTTCGTAATTAATCGGTTGGAAACATCGGGACTTATAGGCAAGAGTTACAAAATAAAAACCATACTTAAAACAAATTATAGGTAAACTCGTGAGACCGGCAGCTGATGTCTTGCCCAAACTTTTTGAATACTCTTAAAGTGAATAAAGATCGTGAGATTCTCTAGTTAGCTTATCTGGAAAATTTACAATTTTTGGATTAGTTTGCAGTTCAATTCAAAACCAGAATCGAAACTGAGGTTTAGACCTACTACACATATGCTCTACTTCTTTGAGAACTAGTATGGATAACTAGTTCAAAAAGGAAGAGCTGCACGGCTGAGTAGACAAGCCGGAATCGAGAACAAGCATGCATATTTGATCATGCATGCATCTTCATCAATGTTCTACTTCTAAGACAACTGGTACGCAACTAGTTTAAAAGGGAAGAACAAATGAATCGATAAGCCGGAATCAGAATAAATTAAGCAGTTGCAGTTGACAAACATCATTTTTTCCCAGCAAGATCTAACCTTCAAATTCGCAAAAGCAATGAAATCCCTATCGATAGTACTGCCAAAAGTCTAATCACTAGACTGCCGAACAAATTTTAAGTGAAAGATTTTTTTCAGTTACATTGATCTCCTGGCACTAAATATAAAATTTCCAATTTATAGTGAAAATTCATATTTAAGCGTTTTTGGGGTAATTTTGGGTCGAAAAACACAAAAATTATAATCTTATTTAAAGTCTCGTTTTCAAACATGTTTTTGTGCACTTATCTTGATATTTTATCCACAATTCATGTGTATTTGATGTAAAACATGTTGCCAAAATAATCGCAAATATAACACGTATTTGATAACGATGAGCAGTAATAGCAGCATCTGCTAAAGTTTCATCCCAGTGCAAAGCAATTTCCTACAAATTCAATTTTTGACATGCATTTCGATACGTTGCACACAATACGCCATTCACTGTTCTCAATGATTAAAACTATGTAGGACCTCAAACGTTGATTAATAACAATATACGTTTTGTATATATGGCAATATACACACAAAAACCGATATTCACAAAAATGCGTATATCTCACCAACCAATATACACAAAAACACGCTTAAAACTTCCGTATTGACAACCTCTAACAAACGCAAAAATCAGATTTTAAATTCAACGACGCGTTCATGATAACACCCGTAACACGTAAAACATAAGTTTCTTTTATATATAAAGATATAAGATATATAATATTTGAAAAAGGTACAGTCATCAAAATTGAACTCAGTGAAAACTGCATGAACATAGCCAATATCTGCAAAGCAAATTACAGGGTATGACAGGGTATTTACTCACATTTTCAAAGTTTCACTATTCTTCATTAATGCCTTTGCATTTTCATCCGATACATTTAATGATCTGCCAAGTTTAAGTAGAATTCTTCTTCGCACTAAAATCTTTTATGTCTTTTTAGTTACAAATTCTACCCTATCCCCCATTTCACTTATATATACTTATTTAATACCAAGCGCAGTTAAAATCAGCTACTTTACAGTTGTGAACCTCTCAAAAAAACACGCTGTAATCAACTCTCGATTGCCCCCAATTTTTCGCGCTTATGCGTTCCTTCAACTTGGCAGTTGGCTGCATGCGTTTGCAATAAATTTCTCTTCTTTGCTTGTACGCGCTCTCTTCGTTCTTCACCCGCTCTCTTTGTTTGCTTGCAACGTTGCAGCTACAAAGTCAACGTCACGTTTCGCAAATTGCAAATGTGTTTTGGTTTTTTTTTTTTTATTTGGTTTGCTCAATTTGTTTAACAGCCTTGGGCTTCTTAAAATAGCCGCATCTTTAGCGTAGGCATTGGCAAACGTTGCCACAAGTTGCACAGAGCTGCGCTGCACTCGGACGTTAAAGTTTGCCAAGTACCCAAAACGAAAAAAAAATGAAGGAAATTCTAAGATTAGTAACATCTGTCGGAACTGTGCTGCAAACTCTTAAAATTTGTGCGTATTAGATGTTCTTCAAAGCTTATAGTTTTTGGGTGATTCTTAAAATCGAAGATCCCTTTAAGAAAAATCATATATGTACAACAACAAAGCTTCTACATATCTTATAAGTAGAATTCAATAATAATGAGTTGTACAGCACAACCTTAGTAAAATTTAAACCAACAGGGTACTCACGCTTGCTCTCTCTAAAGCTCCTGGTAGCTTACCTATCTGGCCACTACACTGTTAGATACCATCAGAAAATTGGCCTATCGGACTCTTCAGAGTGCACGCTCTGTCTAGAAGATGATGAATTACCAGAAATATTCTCTGTGACTGCCCAGCGCTGGTATGGGACAGAGCCTGTCACATGGGAAAGAAACGGATTGCCGTATTTCCCGCCCAGAGATTTGGAAAGTCGAGAATGTTTTTTCCGAAAATTGCATGAAACTTGTAACTATTTTTTATTAAGTCAAAAACAAAAATAGAGAGAGGAGATACTAAGGTTGTTTACAAAGTTGTCCTATATAGCTTGGATATGCTTAAGCTCATACTTTTGTTTACAAGTTCGCAAAAAGTACTCGATTAGGTGATTTGGAAAAAAATATTTTAGAGTATTTTTCTTCTAAGAATTAACAAGTCATTGGCAACATTTTAGGCATACGTATTTAAGTTTTCCAAAGAAAATCTTTCTATACAATCCATATACAAGTATATGTTCATATGTTTGTAATTTTTTTTGCTTAATTTTTGTTTTTCCACTCTTGAAAGAAAAATCACAGCGAACTTGTAGACTAATTGAACTGCGCAAATTTTCGAAAATTTTTTTTGTTTTGTTTTTCTTAACACAAAAATTTCCACGTTATATTTTGTTGTTCTTTTTCGAGATCAACGTTGTTGTTGTTGCTGTTCGGTAATTTTGTGTGAATTTGATGTTTTGTTTATAATAAAAAGTAAAAAAAAAATGGAAAAAAATTGGAGAAAAGCACAAATTTGTGTACTGAACGAAATTAAGCGAATGGCAGCTGTTGAGCAATGAGCGTGGAACTTAATTTTTGTATGTTTTCTTTTGAATTTTCTTTGGCCAGGAAAATAGGAAAATATTCAGCATACACAGACTGCATAGTTTCAGTTTATAAATAAATGATAAATTAACTTTACTGTCAGTTGTTGGAGGAACCAAACCGTACCGAACCAATACCGAACCGTCTTGTTTATAACAAGTCGGAAATGTGCGCGCTGCTTTCTGTCTGAATTTCCTGGCCCGCCAAGTTTTCTTATTTTCTTTTCTTTAGCATTTGTTTTGCCCCCAATTTGAAGCTTAGCCAAAAATAATGTTTGTAATAATAATAATTATAATAATAACAACAATTTACATATAGCAACACTGGCCATTAATAATTTCTTAGGCACACATTGTACGTTCAAGTACTTGGCACATCTGTTCAAAACTAATACAATAAAATATTTATGAGCTGGGAAAATGTAAGCAATTAAAATTATATACAATATTAGTTGGAAATAATTCCAATGCAGTGTTGAATTTATTTCTTAATTTTTTACTGTGCAACACTGTTCGAAAATGTTGAGAAAGATGGACAAAATGGAATTATAATTTTCGGAACTATTTTCTCTAATGGAAACTTTGAGATCCAAAATTCGTTTATTTGGATCTAGTTCCCCACTAGTTCATAAAGGATGACCTACATGGTTGAGTTCACAAACCAGAATCGAAACTTAGGTTTAGACCTACTACACATATGCTCTACTTCTTTGAGAATTAGTATCCAACTAGTTCAAAAAGGAAGAGCTGCACGGCTGAGTAGACAAGCCGGAATCGAGAACAAGCAAGCTTATTTGATCAATGCATGCATCTTCATCAGTATTCTACTTCTAAGACAACTGGTACGCAACTAGTTTAAAAGGGAAGAACAAATGAATCGACAAGCCGTAATCAGAATAAAGAAAGCAGTTGCAGTTGACAAACATCATTTTTTCCCAGCAAGATCTAACCTTTAAATTCGCAAAAGCAATGAAATCCCTATCGATAGTACTGCCAAAAATCTAATCACTGTCGAACAAATTTAAGGTGAAAGCTTTTTTTCTGTTACATTAATCTCCTGGCACAAAATATTGTACAAAATTTACAATTTTCAATTTTTTTTGGGGAATTTGGTGTCAAAAAAAAAGAGACAGAAATCGGCATAAAATTTCATCGCAAACATTTTATTTCTATATAGTGAACATTCATATTAAAGCGTTTTTGGGTTAATTTTGGGTGGAAAAACACGAAAATTATAATCTTATTTTTTTTTTTTCAATAACGTTAAAAAAATTTCTACTATCTCCAGGCCACTTCCTTGATCAGCGAGTGTTCCGTCTGCTTACCACTTTATTGTATGTGATTTCATAGGATGAACTGCCGCAAGAGAGGTCCAGTTCTTTTTCGTACTGAGTTTGGCATTAAAGTTTTGATTGTACTCAGCTAGCATTTCATCATTCATGGTTGCAGAAGCTTAGGTATGCTCTTTGCTAGATCTGCAGACTTCGGAGACCCCACAAAGTTATCTTAGAGAAGTCGGTATAACCATGTCTATCGTAGAAATTTGAAGAAAGCAGATTAAATATTTTGGGCAGACAATTTTTAAATTTTTTACGCCGTATAAAAATACTAACGCCTTAACCTATGAGGTACCCTTTCAGCTTTGATCTATGGGACTTACGGTTCTATCAGGTCTGTGAGATCCTTTGATCTAGCGATGAAACTTGGAAGATTGAAAACGTAGTATATTTCGTGGGTAGTTCTTAAACTATGCGTGAACGCGCTTTTGGTAATTTTTTAGCACTACTTTAAGTTTTTGACTATAACTTCCACTGGATTTGCATGAGACCTTGAAAAATGTTCTTCACATTCCAGCTTTCAAAATATAAATCTTATTTGTTTGGGAAATAAATTATAATTTTTATTCACTTGCCAGCTATACGACGGCTATATTCAATTTGTTAGAGTCTATTTTAAAACAAAATATTTCTTCGAAATGCAAAATACTTGCTATGAAAAGACTTCTTTTGCCACAATTTTTTAGTTCTAAAGTTCCTGACTTAACTAACGCAATGTTCTACAAGTTCCTGATACTTTTCCTGGCATTTCAACTTCTTGATGCCCATCATAGGAATCGAGCTTTACTAGGTGGACGCATCATAGATGAATCCATAGTTGATGCACCCTGGCAAGTCGCACTTCTATACGATTCTAAAAAAACTTATGGGGTGGTAGCATCTATAGTGAAATGATTATTATAACAGCGGCCCTCTGCTTAGAAGGATTGATTACTAAATATATGACAGTTCGTGTTGGATCCACTTATCGTTATTCTGGAGGCACTGCATTCGAAGTTGCCGAATATATCAATCACGAAAATTATAAATCGACTAAAAAAGGTGATAATGATGTAGCAATTATACTGCTCAAGTCTTCCGTCGACCTAAGCCCAAATAGTCCTGCAGATGGTTCCCTAGCAATAGTTACGGGCTGGGATAAAACTTTGGATGGTTATCCCTTCATACTGCAATCAGCTGACGTGATTATTGATAACAATTCTTGCAACATATCATTTGGTTAACCTATCCCTATGATGGGGATTCGGTATTGTTTCCTGGGGTTTAAATTGTTCAGTTTATTTGGGTCCAAGTGTTTATGCTGATGTTGCCTATTTACGAGACTGGATTATTGAGACTATTGATGAGATTTAAGAAGACTAAATAAAAGCAGATGATTTGGTAATAAAGTTTCGTTTTCAGAAGAGGAACGAATGAAGAATTAATCACAAGTTTATTTTTTTTTTACCAGCACAAATCTTAAGTGCTAGCTTTAAGATGAAAGAGAATTCTTTTACGAACATTTTGAGTCTAAGATCTTTGAAATCGGAAGATTGGAACTTTCGCACATAGCATCTACAATTCTTAACCGATTTTAAAGATCTTAAACCCTAAATGTGGAAAAACCAAAGCGAATACAATTTATTCGTTTACGTTTTCTTTTAAGTAAGGATCACAATTTTGCCAAATTTTAGGATTTTTATTTAAAATTAAAATATATTCAGCTATACACAATAGGGCCATATTTCCGAAAATTTTTGTCAGAATATTGTGAAAAAAAAGTTAAGATTCGCAAAGAGACCAATTTTAATGAAAAATTCCAGATGCCTGCTTGAACGTGTTATATACATAGATTGCAATATCTTAATATATAAACGTTCCATCTCAAGGTATTGGATATAGAAATACATTGGGATATCTTTTGACATTTTTCGCGACAAAATATATTGTACTATTTCTTCTATATAATAGGAAATTCTCAAAATACAAATCTTTTCTACTTTCTCTCTGACACTTTTTAAAATTCTTCTCTCTCCACTTTTCTTTTTTACAGATGTGGAAGAGCTGTCAACGAAACTAATGGCCAAACTGGCCGAGGTGCAAAGTCTGGAGGGTGGCACATTCTTCATTGGCAATGCGGATGCGCTACGTGGCATGCCCACATCGGCAGTTGCTGCAGCAGCGGCGGCATCTGCCGCATCCGTGCATGCTGCCACGGCCAATACGGCCCTCTTTCAGCCGCAGCATGTGCTGTTGCCTGGTAAGTTTCAGTCAGATCCTGGTACTTTATTCGATCTTGGACCAAGTGTGTCCAATGTTTAAATGCAGAGACACAGCGTGCGCGCAGTTCTTAACTCGATTGGTTTCACTTGTAACCCGGCTTGGACATGGTACGCGCTCTCCCAGCGGGTGGCAGTGGACTCCATGTGACGTCGTAGGCGCTGGCGCTGGCGCAGGCGACTTAGCAGGTAGCCCAAAAAAAGGAAAGACGATTTGTTGCTATTTTTTCCTTAATGTGTTTCAAGCTGTGCCTTTTTTTTTTTGGTTTTTTGCTCTTGGTCTGGAAGTGTTAAAATTTGCATATAAATTGTATGCCAAGGCACTTGGCACGTTCCACATTGAAATCGTTTTGTTTTTATTTTCAATAATTTTTAATACTCTTAACGTAGCGATTAGCATTTAAATGTATAAGGCGTTTGTGGTTTGTGTTAGGGGTTTTATAAGATTGATTTATATAACGCTTGATGACTAGGAAGAAACTATTAAGTATCTAACTACTTATTTTTTAAGGAAGAACTGAACTCCTTGAAATCTATAGTAGTTTTCCAAAATAAAGATTCTAGATTTTGATAACGTATTCGATTATTCGATTTAACGAAACTGTTTTTCGTTACAATAATATGCACTTACTTATTGAAAAATATCTACAATAGGTTTTGGGAAAAGTTCCGGAATCGGGATAGAATTCTATAACAAGCATGTATATTTTTGCATGCAAACTAGTATGCAACTAGTTCAAAATGGAAGACCTTCATAGTTGAGTAGACAAGCCGGAATCAAAATCCAGGTTCAGATCAACATGCTTATTTGGTCATACTTTTATGAGTTCTATGAGATCTGTTACGCAACTAGTTAGGTTAGGTTAGGTTACACTGGATGGCCACACAAGAGAGTGCAGCCTAGCATAGACCTTTTGGTCCTTAGTTTCCTTAGCAACTAGTTAAAAAAGCAAAAAACTCCACGCATAAATTCACAAGCCTGTTCATATATGCTCCACTTCTATTCGATCTAATTCTCAACTAGTTCATAAAGGATGACCTACATGGTTGAGTAGACAAACTGGAATCGAAACGGAGGTTTCAAATAAGCAAGTGTAACTTGGCAGACATAAATGTACACCTATGCTCTACTTCTTTGAGAAGTAGGATTATACTAGATGAAAAAGGAAGAGCTGCATGGCTGAGTAGACAAGCCATTGGTCATACATGCATCTTCATCAGTGTTGTACTTCCACGAGAACTGGTACGCAACTACTTTGAAAGAGAAGAACTGCACAAATGAATCGACAAGTCGGAGTCGGAACAAAGACAGCACGTTTATTTTGGCATACAAATATCTGTGTTTATCAATGCTCCACTTCTATAGACTCTAGTTCCCAACTAGTTCAAAAATGAAGAGCTGCTCGCGAGATATTTCTTTATGTTTATTTTGAATTAAAATCAAACCAAAGCTGTTGTTCTAGTCTAACGAAATTATTTTGCGGTATCTTGATAGTCATCCCACAACGCCTTAACGCTTTCAGAGATTTTTTCCTACAGCACGTTGATAATCTTTTCATAACTGAATGTGCTCCAAGGCTATGCTGTGTAATTGGGATCATAAAAGTTTCGAAACTGCTTGAAATTTATACACAGTCCCTACATTCCGACTAACTAAAATCTTAATCTTCATAATAACTTTTGTTGTACTATAAATGATCTAGCTCAAAGCCGGAATTTATTGAAAAGACTGAGCCAATGTACAGATTTTGGAGGTAGGCAGTGTTTTTCGTAATTTCGGAATTTTCGCGAAATCGCATTCAACAGGAAACGATGTTTAATTATTTTAAAGATAAATAAAAGAAGTTTGATAAATAAATGATCTAGCTCAAGTCCGGAATTTATTCAAAAGACTGAGACAAGGTACAGTCATACTCAAAATAAAATTAAAAAAGAATGTACAGACTTTGCAGAATCAGAATTAGACAACGTTTTTGAGGTTACCACTTCTGTCGAATTGTCCACACTGGGATTTTACAGGTAGACAGGGTTTTTCGTAGTTTCGGAACTTTCGCAAAATTGCATTCAACTTGAAACGATGTTTAATTATTTTGAAAATAAATAAAAGAAGTTTGAGATTTTAAAGTCGATCAACAGTCGATCGGACTGTGAAAAGGTATCTAAGTTACTTTGATTAGAGTAAAATTATGTTTTTGATTCGAAAAAATATGTGTAGCTCAAAGTACCGGAGATCAACTTCTATGCCAGTAAGATACGCGCGGGTTCCCAAGAGATGACAGCCCTACAAATGCGCAGACATTGAAAAGTTATGTAGGGGTACCCACAACCGGATCACTTCCCCTGCTTATTGATAAATAATATGGTCAATCACCAGATTGAATGAAAATAAAATCGATTACTGAAACTGATAAAAGAGAAATAGGGTCTTGTAGAGGCCCTAAGTTTTCAAGAAGAGTAACAAAAGAGGAAAATAAAATTGTTTACGCAAATATTGGAAATCAAATTAAACAAAAATCTTGTGAGATTTGAAACTCTAGTCCTTATAGGACTTATATAAACTTATATGTATGGCATAAATATTGAAAAATTACCTTACGAAAGTGTGACGTCTGTTACCCAAAGCGAATTCCTGTAATAAGAAGAAATTATAGCGGTATTAGATCGCATAATAGATAGATATAAGATAGTATTGATAATTTAAGCAAAGAGAAGGGGCGGTGTGGATTTTTGATTTCAAGAAATGATTGAAACCGAAAGCTCCCGTAAATGTATCTAGTGGAAATGTATTTAAGAAAAAATTCTGGGAAAATGTAGTCGCTTTATATGACCAACCTTTTTTTTTGATTTTAATAACTGATGTATATCAAAGAAGGGTTGAAACCAAAAGCTCCCGTAAATGTGGAAATGTATTAAAAAAAAAAATACTGCTGAATGGTAGTATGACCAAATCTTTTGTTTTTTTGAAGCCTACACTTAGAACAAAAGTGGTTCATGGACATACCAGACCAGATCTAAAATTTATTCTTTCAAATATTTGTTTTTGACTAACATATGATCTATGAAGATTCTATTAGTTTGAGGAATAATATTTCTGGTTTTATAAAGACGGGTGTCCCTCTTAGACATTGTTGAACACATGGAAAAATTTGTTTTAGGCTGACTAGTCTAAGGAGATTCAAAAAATTTGAGGAATAATATTTCTGGTTTTATAAAGACGGGTGTCCCTCTTAGAAATTGTTGAGCACATGGACAAATTTGTTTTAGACTGATTAATCTAAGGAGATTCAAAAAATTTGAGGAATAATATTTCTGATTTTATAAAGACGAGAATCCGACTCTAAGTCTGTTATGGCTTGGATCCATAAATTGACTTTGCTGCTCAATATAATTGTCTGTCAAAAACCAAAATGTTTGAAGGAGAACATTAATAATATACGTCTCTTCTGGAAAAATTCGAAAAATTCAAATAAAAATAAAAAATATTAGAAAATAATACAAATGAGATTACTAGGTAAAAAAGTTTGAGAGTTAGAAACAATAAGTTGTAATAGATTATAATTTCACAAGACTGCGTAGGGATGAACATTTTTTTGAATTTCTGGGGTCCCAAGCTTTGACCAATCGAAGCGATGACTGCAGCTCGAAAAAAATTCATAGCAGAAACAGTTCCAAAAAGAGTATTCCCAGGATGAAGACTAAAGAATAGACCGGAATTCGGGATGCCATAATCCAGAATATTTTTTCAAATTCTTGCGTGAACTGTGTGGGTTTTTACGTCCAGTTACAAATAAGAAAATTCGAACCCTACCGCCGTCTTCTGTATGCAGCCCTCGTAGAGAGCATACAATCTTCGGTGTAAGCTTCTGCTGCCAATTTTTCAATATTTTAATTTATTGGATGTTTGCTGTTGGCCAACGAACCATTAAGACAAAATTCAATGCACATTTATTTGGTGACAATAGCCTTTTAATAGCCACAAAACCGTCACCCAGGCATAGGCCTTGTTCCCAAATGCTGTTTGGGCTAACCGGGCACGTCTGGCCATAACGTCGTCCACAACTCAGGCCGACTCTGCTCCGTTCTGGGCTTAATTATGCACGCCAAGCTTTTGAATTTAAAAATCTGTTTGACTGTCATTTGGGTTCTGACAGCTACGCTTGTGGCCCAGGGATTGATTTACGGCCGACTTATATGATATATAAGGTTGTCAAAAAAGTCTTGCGGTATTTTTATTGAATTTTCAATTGTTCATAAAATTGGTTATAATAATGCGATTTAAGTCAAATATGCGCCGTTTTGTTCGATGACGAGTTCCCAACGAGATGCCAACTTCATAATGCCCCTCTTATAGAAGCTCGCTTCCCTATTGTCCAAAAATTCGGAGAGTCAATTTTCACAGGACTCTCTTGTGGACAACTTCCGATTACCAAGCGCGTTCGTCATGGACAGAAATAGGTGGTAATCACTTGGTGCGAGATCCGGACTATACGGTGGATGCAAAAGAACCTCCCATCCGAGCTCCCGGAGCTTCTGGCGCGTCACCAAAGATGTGTGTGGCCTGGCGTTGTCCTGATGGAAGACAATTCGGCCTCTGTTGATCAAAGATGGCCTCTTCTGCATGAGTGCTGCATTCAAGCGGTCCAGTTGTTGGCAGTACAGGTCCGAATTGAGCGTTAGGCCATAGGGGAGCAGCTCATAGTGGATGATTCCCTGCCAATCCCACCAAACACACAGAAGAACCTTCCTGGCCGTCAATCCAGGCTTGGCCACCGTCTGGGCAGCTTCCCCGCTTTTCGACCACGACCGTTTACGCTTCACGTTGTCGTAAGTGACCCACTTTTCATCGCCAGTCACCATCCGCTTCAAAAACGGGTCGATTTTGTTGCGATTCAGAAGCGATTCGCATGCATCCATACGGTCAAAAATGTTTTTTTGCGTCAAGTCGTGTGGCACCCATACATCGAGCTTCTTTTTCAATCCAAGCTTCTTCAAATGGTTTAAAACGGTTTGATGACTCATGCCCAGCTCTTGGCCGATGCTACGGCTGCTACTATGCCGGTCTCTTTCGATCAATTCAGCGATTTTATCGCAATTTTCGACAACAGGCCTTCCGGACCGTGGCGCATCTTCGATCACCTCTGCACCAAAACGAAAACGTTGAAACCATCGTTGTGCGGTGGAAATGGAAACTGTATCGGGTCCATAAACTGCACAAATTTTATTGGCAGCATGAGATGCATTTTTGCCTTTATCGTAGTAGTACTGTAAAATATGCCGTATTTTCTCTTTATTTTGCTCCATGTTTGCGACGCTATAACTCACGAACGACTAAAAGCAAACAACAATTAATCAAACACGTGTTAGCACGTGAAAAGAGCTTTCCAAAAAGCTCTAGCGTGAACCGATGCGACGAATACAACTAGAACTACGCGCTTGCAAAGACAAGCTTGCGGAAATACCGCAAGACTTTTTTGACAACCTAATATATGTATCTCAAATCGAAACCTTTGGCTTCTCTCCTTGCAGACAAACATGCCAAGCACCATCATCATCATCATCATCATGAGCGACGCATCTTGAAGACGCTGCAGCCGGGAAATGTATACATAGAAGAGAATGGCTCCAAGGGCTGAGTAGGCGTGGCTGCGCCCAGCATTGAGTGCCTAACAAGTTTAACTATATACTTAAATGTTATTTAATAGAAACTATGCAAAGTAATTAAAAGAAAAAGAAAATAAACAAAAAAAAAAACTGGCAACGCGAATTTTCTATTATATAAAAACCTAATTTTTTTTTTTAAATATAATACTTTTAAAATTTAATTTTTAAATGTTATGTTGACTTGTTTGTAATGAAATGTACGAGAACCAAAACTAAGGCAAATAATTGGCAAAAAACTAAAATAAAATGAATTTTGTATATAAAAAAAAGCGCATTAAATATATATAATGGTTTACATAATATTATTATTATTTTAATGAGTCTTTTTTTTTTTTGGCCACATTTCTATATCATAATTATGACTATAACTACTATTATGATTATTATTATTATTATATGCTATGTATGTACTAATATTAACAAAAAACATTTCTACTTAATGTAAATATTAAGCCAAATCGAGCGATCAAGCAATATCGGCCACATATCACAAGAGCTCATATAGCTACTATATAGTTATATATAGTTGTGCATATATATCATATGTAGTACTCATACACATGCCCTCGACACACTCTACACACACACACACACACACACATATATTTGTTTAATTATTTTTTAAAAAATAAATCATTAAACTATGCGAAAAATTCGAATTATTCATAAATATTATTATTATTTACTATTTGTATGACTAAAAATATTCAAAGCCGCACAACCATAATAACAACAAATTTATAAAAAGTTAATAATGCATGGCAATGTTTTTTTTTTAAATTAAAAAAAAAAGTAATTTTTTTCTTACTTGTGTGTGTGTGTTTTATATTTATTATTTTTTTTTTGTTTCTTTCATGGAAACTGTTTAAGAAATTTGGCCACGCGCAGCGCCTCAAACAAAAAAAAGAACAAAAAAAATTAAATAAAAACAGCAAAATATTTATGTTTTAAGTGCTATAAATGTGCAACAATAAAAATTTGTATTTATTAATTCATTTTGTGTTTTGTTTTTTCATTGATTTTTGATTTTGTTTTTGCTCAATACCATCAATATCAATATCAATCGTGATTGCGATAGCTTTTTGGAACATCGTTTGGGTTAGAGATGGCAACGTGACAATTTTTTTGGTTTATTGAAAATTGGAAAAATTAACTTTAAATGGCGTCGTCGTACGCGATCGTACTCCATTTTAACCTAGGATGTTTTGGTAGCGATTAGTCCAATAAAGTGGGAGAAATAAAACTTGTCTAATTGGTTTGTTTATGAACCGATACGAAACCAATATCTTTATTGCTCTGGAATAGGTTTTGAAATTCGGAAAGGTAAAACTTGTCCGACTGGCGTTATATAGACCTAATAAACCGTGATGCTTTTTGCTCTAGATTGCCAATTACTGGAATTATAGATCTTTGGAGTTCGGAAAAATAAAACTTGCCAGATTGGCGACATATAGACATCTAATATCTGAAAGGAGACAGTGCTCCTTTTTTCACTTGGAGTCTTCAAGGTGTTCGCGTCTCCAGGTGAAAACAACATTGACTTCTGCGGGTATCGCCAAAGGACACATAGTTAGTGCAAAGATGCTTATGAATTTCTATTCATTCTTCTACAGGGTGCGCCATTTGAATGTGGTCGATGGAAATATTGAATAAATTTGACAGATTTCAACCGATTGACGTCGTCGAACACATTTTAGAAAGGTTATTGCATTACAATTTTAACCATGAATCGATTCACGCCCAAAGAACGCGCGGAAATAGTGACAATGTTCATTAAATGTAATTGCCCGATTTTTGGGAGCGAATTTTAATGACTGATGAGGCCCATTTCACGCTATCTGGCACTGTAAATAAACAAAGCTGTCGCATTTGGGGGAAAGAAAATCCTCATACTATCCATCAAACTCCACTGCATGATCAGAAAGTGACTGTTTGGGCCGGTGTCTGCTTCAATATTTCCATCGACCACATTCAAATGGCGTACCCTGTACTAAGAGATGAGATGACCATTGGACCTTTTGAGGAGTATCGTATGAAAAGACACACCATTGCATGGTATACGAACGGGTTTTTAACAAAAGAAGGCAATGGTTTTGGAGTTATTAACCAAGAACGTTGCTGTCGGCATCTCTTGGAAAGCCCATAAGCATATTTCAGGCAGTATGTGTAGGAAGATTTGTGGACTTCAACCTATCTACAAAATATTAAGCATGAGAAATTTTTATACTGACCGGCTTGAAAATAAAATCGGAAATAGGAAACTAGATCCGAGTTGAACAATCTAATTAAACTTTCCTTCTATTGATTACAGCCCTGGAAACGAAGTAACAGATAGGCTGCTAACACTACTCGACAAATTTAACACTTTTTTTCTCTCCAGAGATGAAACTTATATTTTATATTAAGGCAATCCTTACCTTTAACAACCTGGCATGCTATTGTTTTTGACCTCGAATTCGGATTCAGCGACCCCAAAATCATGTAGTAAATATGGTCTGACCCAAAAAATATTTTTTTTTGTGCGGCTATGTAATACATCCTAAACCTTTTGGTTATATTGGCAGATACACCACTAAAAAGCTAATATGAGAAGAGATTCAGAAGACCCAAAATAGCACGACTGGCTTACGATAGTCCCAGCCACTTCACGGATCCAATGATCTGAAAAGGCTAAAAAAATTCTCACAATTGTGCAATAGAGTTCTTAGATACTTATGGGCTACTTATGGCACTTGAACAAAATGTGCATTATAGATTTTAGCATGTATGGGTTCTTCCATTAAGTAGGACTACTCCTAACACATACGTACAAAGTCGGATTCTCTTGCTAGAAAAAAGATACTTGATCTTGATGCACGATGCTACCACTCTAGAATCATTCCAGGAATTAAATTTGCTGAGGAGTTCTACGGAGCACAATAGATTCAATGGATAACTCTGAAGTTTACCCCAATTTTGCGCTTCAGGATATTTTATTTAACAGAAGGTTACCAAATAAAATGTTTCAAAAAATATAATCCTCAAAGAGTGGAAGCGACGAAATATAGAGTGATCCAATAGGAGGTGTGTTTTTAAGTAACTAAGTAGGGATTTTTGTGATTTTCACTGAGGGAATTGTGAATCGCGTGTATCTCGCTTTTATTTGAAATTGTTCATGTATAAACAAAGGGTAGTTCAATTGGTGGCGATTTGTGTCAAATTTCTTTTCTATACGAGTTTTGTTTGAATTGAAAAAAAAAAAACAGTGCTCAGTTAGGAATTATTAAGGAGCTCTTCGTCCACATTTTAGTTGTCATACGAAAGTATTATTTTACAGGAAGATCCTTTTAATTGATCACCGAGGTCTTGTAACCTTACACTATTGCAATAACTTCTGTATATACCTACCTGAAATCTCTATACCCGAATAGAATAGCCCTGCTATTCGCAGCACGATATTTAAAGGAAATAGCTCTTACAATGAACCAACCTTACTTAAATTAAAATAAATTGACAATTATGTGTATTTTCTTTAAAGTCTTATTTGATCACTCATTAGTTTTGGGGATAAAAAAATCAATGAAATTTTGCAATTAAGACATTTATTTCAAAAACTTTTTTTTTTAATGGCATTACAAATAACACATTATTTTTATACCCTATAGCTTAAAGTACAAAAGGATATATGTAACATACAGAAAGAGTCGCCGAAGCCTCCCAAAATTTCCTGAAGTTTGATGAGGGTGACTAAATAAAAAGCTCTATCCATATCCGCCTATCTGTGGGGCTATTTAAAAAACAAAATGTATATGATTCTCTTGCCCAAAGTCGGAAATTATTGAAAAGACTCAGCCAAGGGAATTTTATACTCAAGAGGAAATAAAAAAAAAACAGCAGACAGAATCAGCAAGGTTGTTGAGATCGGAGTGAGAGAGAGCAACAGAAAGTATTTTCGTTGTTTCGAAACTTATGAAAAATTGCTTTAAACTTGTAACGAGTTTTCATATAGACAAAGAAAATAATAGAGTAGTTAGAGATCTTAGTTTGTAATGGAGTAGGCGAAGTCGACTGACAAAGTAGGAGGAGACAATATAGTTATGATCGTCTGTATGAACACCTCTCAGGAGCTAAAGCAACCAAACTTTCAAATTTAATGGTTTATTATGAAGTCAAGACTTTGGTACCTTAGAACATTCCAAGCAACATTTCACTTATTGTCGATAGTCAGGCTGCAATTAAAGCTCTGCCATAACATACCATGAAGCGTAAACTGATCCGTAACAGGACGCTATCGTCGTATCCATCACCACTCTGCTGGGCTCCGGGTCACTCAGGTGTCCCTGGTAATGAGGCGGCTAATGAGTGCGCCAGGAAGGGCTAAGCGCTGGCAGCTAACCTTGGATGGTGATAGGCATTGTAATGGGGTACTGCACCATAGGCAATATGGCTGAGAGGTTGCACGTCCCCCATCACGATTTCTGCCGCAGCTGCGGAGATGAGGATGAAACAGAAAGCATCCAACACCCAACACCTGCTATGCGACTGCCCGGCACTTCTTAGAAATATAATTCTCTGTTTGACCCCTTGGAGGGGCATGGGGATCTCTATTAATAACTGTTCGAACAGAACAGAGACCTACAGCTTATAGTCGAATCCGAATGGCGGTGCCTTTAATTAATAGAGACTTTCTATGGCAAATAGCGTCTTTGAGCTAGCGATGCCAGTGCTAGGCAAATGCAACAGTGCTACTGCGGGAAATCGAACCATTCTTTGAGGATCTGGATAGTCTAGCCTATGTGCCCCTAACGGATCTAGCTGCTTTCGTCGAATCCTCGAAATGGTTCTGCAACATAAGAGTTAGGTGTTTAGGGATGCCTAACAGTTTTAAATACTTCTCCACAGTCCCTGCCTTCCTTTCCCTTTTTTCAATTAGGCAACACAATGGACCTCATGGTATCTGGGTGATCTCAGTCACTATTAGAGCTGCCTATATGCAGTAGTCTGTACTTTCGGGGATAAGTGGGTTCCCTTTAAGAATCTTTGCATGACCAAAATGTGAGTATTTAAACAATATATCGAATTTTATTGCAATATGATGGTACAGTGTATCTCAAAGTCGTCTGAGTCCATTTTTGTATGATGATTATTGTAAATCATGGAATTTATTATCAATTGCTTTTAAATCAAATATAAGTAATTTAAAATTCTTTACTGCTTTTTAATTCAAATTGATATTTAAGCGTTTTTTAGGTTTAAAAATAAAAATTATTATTCGTCATGAACGTCTTGTCTTGCCTTCAAGCCGCATCATTGCGGCACCGCAAAGTCTGTGGATTACAAAACCCGCCGAACACCCCGACCGCGCTGCCCACCACTGATCAATGTCTATTCGAATCTACTACAAAAAAAAAAAAAAAACAAGTTTAAAATGCGAATGTCGCATTGTAGTAAATATTATTATTTTTTTTTTGCCAGTTAAGACAAAATAATGGCAAAAGCGCGCAGGAAACGTCTTTCAATGGAAATGAAAATGAAAATGGGCAGAGCGAACTACAGCTGATGATCATCATCAAGATGATAACGATGATGATAAAGATGATGATGATGTTGTGACTTGTGACGTTGCTTGGGTGCACATAATTTGCATTTGACTGGGCTTAACATTGAAAATAGCAAACTACAAATATAAAAAAAAAAACGACGACAACAACAACGACGTTGAATGCCTTTGAATTTATTAATTCTGTTTTTTGCAGTTACACAATTAAATTGTTGTACAATGAAGACATTCAATACACAGTTACATCCATCCATCCAACCAACCAACAAACTTGTAGAGAAACATTTTCAAGTATGCAGCACAGTGACGTAGATGGCTTTTTGTAAAAAGGGGGTAGACTAGGATATGGTAAACTGGGTTCAAATGGTACTTAAGAAGATGAAGGAGCTAGCATTGACAAGTTTAAGCATAGCCCCATATTGTTTATTATACCCTGTACCGTATGGTACCTAGGGTATATTAAGTTTGTGCAAGCCGAAAATGTATGTAACATATAGAAGGGGACGTCGGAGACACCCCAAAGTTACCTAAAATATGATCAGGGTGAATAGAGAAGTCGATATACCCATGTCCGTCTGTCCGTCCGTCCGTCTGTCCGTGTGAACGCCTAGATCTCAGAGATGGTAAGAGCTAGAGTTACCAAACTTTCACATTAGATCCCATATTATTCCATAGGAGGTAAGTTTATTTTATTTTTTTGATATCGGGGATAAATTATATAGCTCCCATGGGGGTGTTTGAGACGACCTCGACAAAAAAAAGGGTTTTAGATGAATAATTCGTTTGTTTATGAAGATATCGTAACCAAATTTAGTATTCGAAAGTTTTTTATAGTTCCCAATCACTGTACCAAATTTGATCGAAATCGGTTGACTATATCATATAGCTCCCATAGGACCGATCGGCCAAAATAACTTTTTAAAGAAAAATCGCTATATTTCGTTTTTTAATAAAGATATTCTAACCAGATTTGGCGTTTGGAAATTTTCTAGACCACTTAAGCAATGTGCCAAATTTGAACAAAATCGGTTGACTATATCATATAGCTCCCATAGGTCCGATCTTCCAAAAAATAGATTTTTTAACAAAATTTGTTGTGTTTCGTTTGTTTGTTAAGATATTGGGACCAAATTTGACATTCGTGAGTATTTTATAGTTCCACTGTACCAAATTTAATCCAAATCGTTTGACTAGATCATATAGCTCCCATAGGACCAATCGGTCCAAAAACACGTTTTTTATACAAAATTCGATGTGTTTTGTTTGTTTGTGAAGATATTTGAAATAAATTTGGCATTCATATCTTTTTTAAGATATTAAAGCACTGTGTCAAATTTTATTGAAATCAGTTGACTATATCATATAGCTCCCATAGGAACGATCGGTCAAAAAAAAAATTTTTGCTTAAAAATTTTTCTGTTTTTGGTTTTTTGTGAAGAAATCGGACTTTATTACAAGCTAGTGGTACAGGGTATCCTAAAGTCGTCCGCGCCCGACTTTACGTCCGCCATTTTTTTTTTTTTGTACTTATTTATTGCAAATTTTCAAAGAAAAAAAATCAGCATATTTATTTATTAGGCTCACATATGCATAAACGAGGTGTGTTCAAAAAGTAGGGTGACTTAAGCAATTTCGCGGGCAACGTATTTTCGATTATCGATTTTTTTTTTGTGTTGGTTTTGTTGTGTTGGTACACTCTCCCCGAACATCTGTACCAAATTTCAAGTGAATGACATTTTTTGTTTGGTCGTGAGAGGCGTAAAGGTTATAAGTGTTTTGCGTGCTCGGCGATTTTTTGCCATCGAAAAATATGGATCAACGGATTTGCATCAAATTTTGTATAAAAAATAAAATTAAGTGCTCCGTAACACTTAAAATGTTGACAGTAGCATACGGTAAAACTGTTCTGAGTAAAAAAAAATGTTTACAAGTGGTACAAACTCTTCCAAGATGGTCGGGAAGATGCCAATGACGAGCCTCGCTGAAAACGTTCAAGCAGTGAAGAAAATTGTTTTGGAAAATCGTCGAATCACTATCAGAGAAGTTGCTGAGGTTGTCGGTATATCGCTTGGCTCGTGCCATGAAATTTTTCTAACGTTTTGGGCATGAGACGTGTGTCAGCGAAGTTTGTCCCGAAATTGCTAAATTTTGACCAAAAGAACCGTCGCATGAGCATCGCTCAAGAGCTGTTGAATGACGTCAACGTCGACCCAGATTTACTCAAAAGGGTTATAGCTGGTGACGAATCATGGGTATATGGTTATGATATCGAAACCAAAGCCCAATCGTCCCAATGGAAGCGGCCAGAAGAGTCAAGACCGAAAAAAGCACGCCAAGTTCGATCAAATGTCAAAGTTTTGCTCACGTTTTCGAGAAGCAATACGAAGAAGACGTCCAGAATTGTGGAAAAACAATTCATGGCTTTTGCATCACGATAATGCCCCTGATCACTCATCTTTGCTTGTGAGAGATTTTTTGGCCAAAAATAACACCACAATCATGCCTCAGCCTCCATATTCACCGGATTGGGTCCCATGTGACTTTTTTTGTTCCCAAAACTAAAGAGACCTATGAAAGGACGGAGATTTGCAACAATTGAAGAGATAAAGACGGCATCGCTGGAAGAGCTCAAGGCTATACCGAAAAGTGCTTATGAGAAGTGCTTTGAGGATTGGAAAAACCGTTGGCATAAGTGTATTGTATCTGAGGGGGATTACTTTGAAGGGGACAACATAAATATTGATGAATAAATAAATATTTTTTCTTAAAAATACAAAGTCACCTTACTTTTTGAACACACCTCGTATACCAAGTTTGCTCGCTCTGCCTAATAAAAGTTTTGGAAACGCTACTGAAATTGGATCTTTTTGTTAGGCAAAAATTATAGGGAACTGAGTCGAAGTTACCTGGGCTATATTTTGATATTGCGATTTTTATAGAGTCCCTAGAGGCTAGGTAAGCAAAAGGTATAATGCATCGATTAAGCTTCAGCAACAATATTCACGTATTAAATTCCCTACTAAAATGTTATATTTTATTTTTCCCTTGCTGAAGTTGTATTATTTTGCTACCATACCCCTAGGGGATATATTGCTAATTCGTATATTTACAAAAACATCGAAGTTGAATATAGCGCCATTCTAAAAACATATTGAACGTCAGGTGGCGCTAACTTGCTGGTCGCATGGCAGCGTTTGCATGATTTTCAAAGAGCGGGAGACTGTAAAGGCTTCTAAATTGGGAACTACTAGAGATAATAACGTGATTATGTTTATTTATTTTTTCGAGTTCTACAATTTTGATACACACCAAAACTAAAAAATGGCAAGAGGGTGATTAAAAATAGAAAAAATTGCGTTTTAGTATAATTGGCGACCTCTACCGCTTAAAATACGAACTTCTGGGCATACCTTTGATTACAAATAAAATTTGAAATTCAATTTTCAACATTTTTTTCCTTAGAAATTTTTGGTACGACTTATTGAATTCTAGATAAATGGGCTCAGAAGGTCTCAGGTTTTAGTTTTGACTTTTCGAATGGTCCTTAATACTTAATACTTAATCGTAAGCAAGAGAAATTCTAGCATTCCATTTTTTTCTGGCCAAAACCATACAAAACCTTTTACTGTTCTAATAGTGATGCCAAGCATTGTGTTATATTTGATTAAAACTGGTTGACTATATCCAGGTCCGACGAGAGGCTGGCACGGGAAGAGGGTGGATCCCCCCGCGCAATGAGTTTTTCCAGGGACCTAGTGTACTGACTGTCTTACTGTCATGATTCAAGCTAAAGGTATAATAGCGGGTGCAGTATATTTGCCTCCCTTGCCAAGATTTTCTCTCTTCGGCCCTGATTATAAAATAAGCTCCCATTAGACCGATCGGTCAATGAAAGTTTTGTTGTCGAAAATTTGCTAAAAAAAATATCATAATTAAATTTGCCATACGGAAGTTTTTTTTTAGAGTTCCCATGATATACAGTGGATTTCATAGCTATAGGACAGTCTGAAAATTTTGTGTTCAAATGTAAATATTTCGGTTCATAAGCACGATCCAGCAAAACTTCCTTTTACAAAAAGAACCGCCTAATATTGGAGCTTTTAATTTACCGTAATGTTATTGCACTGTTGCTTCAAACGGTGCTTCGCAATAGCTTATGCATCGATAAGTCATTTTTGATGCAATTTTGGTGTTTCATTACAATAGGACAGTGATCTATTATAAGGAAATTAACTGTAAGGATGGCATAAATACATTTTATTTCAATTTGAAATCACTTTTTGGTAATTTTATGATAAATCGACGCAATATGTGAATATTAGTTTATGGTAGAGAGACCATATAATTGCGAAAAAAGATGTGGGCAGAGGATGATGTATATTTTATGGAAAAACATATGAACCGATACATAATTATTTGGAATTTGGAATTTGTAATTTCTTTGGAAACATCGAGAAGTAAAAAAAATATATTTGAAAGATTATTGGTAAGATTTCGGAGTGGTAAAAACGAATAATCTTAAAAAATTCATAATTTTCTTCAGTTCATTGCTCAGAGTTGATACCAATAGTGGACCATAAAGTGTCCAAAACTACAATTTAGCAAATCGTCCAGAAGTGCCCACGAGAGACGCATGTCAGGATGTCCAAATCTTGAACCACTAAAGATATGCCTGCTTTGAATTCACTGTTGTAACTAATTTTTAATAGGCGCGCTTTTGCGTAATTTTTTGTGCATGTTTTTTAAAGATTCTCCTTATAGGGTTGATTGTTTTTATATTTTCCAATTAGAAATCATTGAGTTCGAGTAGTCCGGGTGAATATAATTACAATTGGAGGGATTTGCAAAGAATAAAATGAAATTTTTCTTGGCGAAATTTTAGAAGCGGCTTGGTTTTTGTGCGGGGCGCGTTTAAAGCCAGTTAAACCTCGACCCCCTATTAAACTCATCTGAAATGAGCAGTGGGGATTACTGACATGTCTGTCTAAGCGTTTTGATACCATTTCGATGTAAAACTTCGGTGAAATGCTATTTTTTTAACAGGACAACGTCTAAATTCAAGTAGATAAGCTCACGAATACCCTTTTTAGGGCGACTCTTACGGTCAGAAAGCCTGCGAATTTTCATCTACTTTATTTTTTACTTATTTCTCAATGATTCTAAATAAATTCCAAATATAATTATGTTATCGGTTTATATGTTTTTCCATAAATATACACCATTCTCTGTTCCATGTCGTTTTTCGCAATTATTTGGTCTCTCTACCATAAACTAATATTCACATATTGCGTCGATTTATCATAAAATTACCAAAAAGTGATTTCAAATTGAAATAAAATGTATTTATGCCATCCTTACAGTTAATTTCCTTATAATAGATCACTGTCCTATAGTAATGAAACACCAAAATTGCATCAAAAATGACTTATCGATGCATAAGCTATTGCGAAGCACCGTGTGAAGCAACAGTGCAATAACATTACGGTAAATTAAAAGCTCCAATATTAGGCGGTTCTTTTTGTAAAAGGAAGTTTTGACTTATGAACCGAAATATTTACATTTGAACACAAAATTTTTAGACTGTCCTATAGCTATGAAATCCACTGTATAATTTCCCTGAGTGACAATTTTTGTCAGTCAGCTCTGGGGAATCTCTTAATTCGAAAGACGTCTTGAATTAATAGAGATTTAAAAAGTTCCCATGTACAGTATCCAATTTTATCAAAATCAGTTAACTATATCATAATACGATTTTTAAGGAATATATTCTAACCTAATCCAGAAGTAATTCTAACCTTACTATTATAATTAATTCAATCAATATCTTTTAAACTTTATTTGGATTTGTTGTAATGATATAGCTTCTTTTAAAGTTGGCTGATTTTTAAATCAAAAAATTAAAAATTACTTGTATAAAAATATTAAATACCAATTAAAAAAATATTCGGGTTTTATAATACTATGTTATGGGATATGCAAATCTAAATACAATATTACGTGCTTTGCACCAAATATTAAATAAATGTATATTTTTTTTACCTTTAGAATATAGTGACTTAGGACTTACCTTCAAAATTAGTCCAGAGCAATGTTTGGGGCTATAAAAAAAGAGAGGAAAAATATATATAAATAATAATTAATATAAGTCAAAACAAATAGTTAAATTTGAAATTAATAAATAAAAGTATGTGCTAATGTCTCTTTTTAATCATTAATTGTCTTAAATTAATTAAATTATAAAGCTCCCATAGGAGTGTTTAAGACGACCTCGAAAAAAATAAAAGTTTTAGATCAATAATTCGTTTGTTTATGAAGATATCGTAACTAAATTTGGCATTCGAAAGTTTTATAGTTCCCAAGCACTGTACCAAATTTGAACAAAATCGGTTGACTATATCATATAGCTCCCATAGGCCGATCTTCCAAAACATCGAATTTTGAATAAAATTTGTTATGTTTCGATTGTTTGTTAAGATATTGGAATTAAATTTGGCACTTGAAAGTTTTTTATAAGTCTTAAGCTTTGTACCAAATTTTATTAAAATCGGTTGAGTATATCATATGGCTCCCATCGGACGAATCAGCCCAAAAATACTTTTTTTATACAAAATTCCTTGTGTTTCGTTTGTTTGTAAAGATATTGGAACTAAATTCGGCATTCAGATCTTTTTTAAGGTATTAAAGTACTGTGTCAAATTTGATCGAAATCGGTTGACTATATAATATTGCTGCCACAAGAACGATCGATCAAAACAAAAACTTTTTTCTTAAAAATTCTTCTGTTTTTGTTTTTTATGAAGGAACCGGATTTTATTGCAAGCTAGCAACAGAGTATCCAAAGTCGCCAGCGCCCGACTTTACGTACGCCATTTTTTCCAAATATGATTCTAAACATAAGAGTAATCAGTGAAAGCTTCGTATTACACTTATATTTTTTATTATTACTAAATTTTCTTGTTGCTGACATGACAGATTGTAAATAAAATATGAAGAGAAAAAAAAAGTACAATCCTTCAATATATCAATCCCATTTTTATATGTAAATGGGTCAGAATTTCTCAAGTGGACCAAAATTACCGAAGTCCATATTTTGTTATGAAATCTTGCAAGCATCGAGTTTGATGATTCAGATGTACATTCTGAAATTTTCTCTGAAAAATTTTGAATGATTGATTTTTATGAACAATTAAAAAATTAAAAAATTTATGCAGCGTTGAGATAAGACACGTTTTTCTCCGAAAGTTAAAGTCCGTTTGAAACAATTTTTAACTACAGATTGACGAGAGATTAGACTATTGAAATACATTTTTTTAACTGCATATATATGTTTTGATGCTTGTAAACAAATTTGTTTATAAACAATTGAAAATTTAAACAATTTCTCAACCATTGAGGTCAAATATATTAATTTTTATTTATGTAATAAACGTTTGAGAAATTATGTATGCAAAAATATGCGAGGATTCTCAAAAGGATCGAGCACAGTAAATTCTTATGTGTCGGAATACGCGTTAATTGCAAGCATTAGCAACAAAAAATCATTTTTTGTGTTTCAAACGGACTTTAACTTTCGGAGAAAAACGTGTCTATCTCAACGCTGCATAAATATTTTTAATTTTTTAATTGTTCATAAAAAATCAATCATTCAAAATTTTTCACAAAAAATTTCAGAATGTACATCTGAATCATCAAACTCGATGCTGGCAAAATTTCATAACAAAATATGAACTTTGGTAATTTTTTGGTCCACTTGAGAAATTCTGACCCAAATATTAAAATGTCATCAACGTGACATTAGCTACATAAAATGTTTAAGAAAATTATACAAATTTTCGAATGATGTCTTAAATTATTTAATCAGCCGTGCTCCGGAAACCGAACAATTTTTTCGGATTCGTTTCTATGTGCTCGGGGAATCAAATTTTTTTTATCGATATTTCCCTTTTTATTATCAATAAATTCGTAGATTTTCCTTATTTTTCCAATAAGTTCTTCCGTTGTGTTTGCTCGAAACAATTTTTTTTTTGTAAGCATTTGAATATGAAATTATAAAGGCTATAGTTTTTGGAGCAGGTATCAAAATAAAACCATAATTGTTTTGCAAATTTTAAGCTAGTATATAAAAAGTAAAATAAAAATAAAACTAAAAAACATTGCATTTCTCTCGAGTTGTTTAACGCCATAAATATTTAAAGGTGAATGTTTCAAAAAGTTACATAAGTTTAAAAACTAAAAGTTTATGGAATTTTCGGGTTCGTGGGAAGTTGAAAAAGTGGATTGAAAGTTATTTGCGAGCTCCGATATATATTCATTTCGAAGTGCAGAGTCCCCTCTTAAGATCAAATTCAGAATCCGCACCTGATTTGCATGCCTCATAAATCATACTTTCATAAATACTCGAATCTTATATGTATCGTAACCCCCTTTATGGTCACCCCTTTGTTAACTACACCACTGCTCCCACTGTAGATGTATTATACGTAAACATTGACCATACTAAGTACTTCAAAGCGATTGGCAAACTGCGCGTGCTCGAAAAACTTAATAGTTGGCAATGGCGATGTAAATGAAAATGGCGACGTAGATATTATATATATACAAAAAAAAAACAAAATAAAAAATCGCAGCAACAACAATTTCTAATGAAAATCACAGCAACAACAAATAGTGTATAAAACTGATTATAGCCAGACCTTTTTGGCCAGGCTTTTTGCAATGCTTTGCACGCGTTTTGTATGCGACTTTCTTGCTGTTTTCAATCGGGCCATGTTACCAGAGGCGGCTATATGTAAATGTATCTGCAAAAAAAAAAAAAAAAAACCAATGGGTGGTTGGGTATACAATATAATACATACAAATGGCTACATGGATCGATAGCTAGCTACTTGGCTACAACAGAAATTAATTAGTCGAAACGTGGCATAAATTACTAAGACTGCGGCGAAAGCAATAACAACAACAACAACTGAAGTTACAAAATTCAATGTATTCTTAAATGGGGAACCAACTGGAGCTAATTGTTTGGCCGTTAAGCAGTTGCCAAGCGACCCCAATTTGAATCGAGAACAAGGTTTGGTTATTTTCCACAAATGAGCAGCATTTCGAATGGGTTTGGTATTCCAAACATTAAAAGGCGTTACTTGTAGCCAAATAAACTGGGAAACGAACAAACATTCTCTAATGTGTCAGGAATTTATTTCAATCAAATTACGGCCCAATTTCCATACAAACTTCAATTACCAGTTGCGCAGTATAAACGTTTTGTAGAGCTTTGTGCATATAAAGGGTGTTTTTTTTAGGCTTGCACGATTTTCTTTTGGTAAGTCAACTGATTCAGATTTTTTAATATGCCAGCGTTCCCAGGAACTTCGTATTTGCACGTCGATAACATGGCAAATTCTTGCGCCAAGATCTGGATATATGTATATAAAAGATGAAGCCTAATACTTATCGGTTACCTTTGATGATTCGTCTTATGAATATTTGCAAGCTGATTGATTTTTTTACACGGAAATCTTATTTAATGATCAGCCTAAATCTCCAAGACGATTTCATCCTGACGGCATCCAGAAAAATTGACTGTTTGGAGTGGATTTTACGGGTCAACAGGGTTTAGTTTTTGGAAAGCTAAGGGTCATTTCTGAAGGATTTTTTTGTGTAGAATTCGAATCCGGGATATTTGAGTTTATATACCCGAAAACGGCCTTATTTTTATACCCTGTACTTAAAAGTACAAAGGGTATACTGGATTTGTACAATGTATGTAACGAACAAGTCCTATATACCAAAATGCTTATCATAACTTACGCCTAGATCTCAGAGACTAGAAGAGCTAGAGACACCAAACTTGTTTAATGATCAGCCTAAATCTCCAAGACGATTTCATCCTGACGGCATCCAGAAAAATTGACTGTTTGGAGTGGATTTTACAGGTCAACATGGTTTAGTTTTTGGAAAGCTAAGGGTCATTTCTGAAGGATTTTTTTTGTGTAGAATTCAAATCCGATATATTTGAGGTTATGCACCCAAAAACGGCCTTATTTTTATACCCTGTACTTAAAATTACAAAGGATATACTACATTTATACAATGTATGTAACGAACAAGTCCTTTATACCTACGCCTAGATCTTGGAGACTAGAAGAGCTAGAGACACCAAACTTTACCAGCTGGTGCGCATATTTCCTCAGAAGATTAAGTTTGTTGAATCATGTCAATATCTTTCCCCGATCCTTCGCAGTTGATTTTCATGGTTTTTGGCAACACTTTTTAGTATTTGTATCTGAAATTTGAGTGATGCGTTATGGTTAAAAGCATCTGTGTGTCAAAAAATGAACAAAATCGGACAGATACAGTCAAAAATATACAAACTGCGTCAATATTTGACTCTACCTAATTATGGTTACAAGTCACCTCGAGTCACAATTTTTGGTAAGCTGATTCATGTGGCTCTAATGAACAAATCCACATCCAAATTTTGAGCGGTGCGGACCCCCCGCAATCGATTAACCGTGTTTTCTCCAACACCCTTCAACATATCAACTTGAAACTTACTCCATATACTTAAAATAGCTTTTTTGACGTAACTTTCGAGTTTCATCGCAATCGGTAAAAATTTTCTGAACTTATAGGAATAAATATTGAATTTCACCAAAAAAAAAAAAAAAAATAATAATTCCAATTGGAAATATGTATATAGATTGTCTCCAAGGCTTAATTCAAATGCTAATAAAATAGAAATTTCACAGGATGCTGCTAAATGCCTTCTATCTAACGAAATTATCCAATTATTGAAACTTTATTTTGGTAATCGGGCTAAGAAACCCTCAAGATCGCACAATTTGATGCTTTAGCTTAGGTTAGGTTAGTTAGGCAACTTCAGTCAATAAGTCGAGATTACCTAGCGACCCTGTTACCTTATTATGTTTGAGGAAGGTTAGAAGATAGAATGGAGAAGAGGATCTGACCTTTGAAGTTTTAAGAACTTTGAAACTTCATGGTTATTATGTTTTTAAGTCCCTTAGCTATACTGACTTAATCTTGAGCAATTGAAAGTCTACTTAACTAGTCATGGTATTCCTTTATCAAATATCATTTTTTGACAACATAGACTGAATTCAAATATTATTGTATTACATTTTTTTTATTTTAAATTATTATTTAGTAAATTAATTTATTGTATAATAATGATAGATTGTAAATAAAATAAAAATGTAAAAAAAATAAATGTTGACGATCTTAAAAAAACATCCTATATTATAAAATCATTTGACTGATGCTTTTTTTAAGAGGTTTTAAATGAAATCAAGGGGTTCTAAAAACCTCAATAGACTGCTTGTCTAATATTGTGAAGTATCAAGGTACTTCTTTACCAACTCCAAAAGTTTTTAAAATCATTACATCTTGGCTCTTTAATATCGGACTCTCAACATGGGTTTTGGTAAAACGTATTTCCACTAGATAAAATTTCCAGTTTGGGGTTCTCTTGTCTTTTAAATTGGATCTCGCCCATTATCTCTAATCGTATGCAGAAGGTAGTTGATAGTTTTAAAAGCTGCAAATCTAAAGTAATTAATGATTTACGCAAAATCTTAGGCCATCTACTTTTATTTAAATTTATTTGTTTATCATCTCTCACCAGTAATCTACCTTTATTTGGAAGATGTTAAACTAATATTAATAAAAAGAAGTTACTGTTTCAGCAGGATTTTGATAGCATGTAATCTCAGGAAGGTGAAATGTAGACTTATAGATCTTATCGTTCTGTTCCTCTATCTATCAACTAACTTAAAAGACATAAAAAGTTTTTCCAAACATTTTTTTCGGATTCATTTTGAAACCAAATTTTTTGTGATCTTACAATTCCACAAAATCGAATTGTTCACGTATTTTGAAACTGATTTTTTTTTGTAAGAAGAATTAAACTTAATGGGAAAATAGTTTAAAAAGGGACGCTTTTTATAATGGAATGCTTTTATTAATATTTCTTTGTTATATTCTTAGATAACATTGATGCCAGCTTTAAGTTATGTATTTATTAGAAACTATTTTTATTTAAATTTTCAATATAATTTTTCTAAAAAATTGCCACCTTGAAAGTTTTATTTGAAGTTTTTCTGTGAATCCAGAAGTATCGATATGCGACATTTAATTATTTAAAATACAAAATCAACACAAAAGCGAAAGGAGTCCCAGTAAACCGTTTCAAAGCTCTGATGATTTGTTAGAAATGCTGCAGGCAGTGAAAATCGACAATCAACGAATTTTCTCTTTTTTAAAAATTTATCTTTTCATACAGGCTATAATTATTTTTATTCCCTATTTATCATTCCAATATGTTATTACACCTTTAAAAAAAATATATATATTGCGATGTAATTTTAAGGCGGTTTTCAACATTTTTTCCTGATTCATCGCAAAAAAAATCGAAAAACACGAATTTGGCATACTTTGCTTGGTGATAAATCTAGTCGACAAAATATCTTTATATCGATATGAAATTTTGGCACAATGTAGCTTATTCAATGTCCTAATAATGCAAATTTCAATTTAAAAAAAAATGTTTGTGACTCCGAAAAATCTATGAAAAATGCTTCCGAATTCACTCCACTTGCCTGTACATTTTAGATTTTAAAGTACTTAAAACAAGGAAATCCCAATATTGATATGATATTAATATATGAAGCTCAAAAAAACACTTGCAAATGCAATTTGACTCCTTATCTGCCCTGACCCCCTCTCTCTCTCACTCTCTCCCACTCTTTCTGACTCGCTCAAGCAGTTAACCTTCCTGTCTATCTATCAGCGCTTGAAATTGTCTTGGCACATGCCAAACTCATTTAGAATAATTTTAAAATGCATTCAGCAAGTTCTCTAGATCTCTGAAGATCTCTGCTGCATCCCCAGAGGCGTCTGTCGCCGCTGCTGCTGTCACAGCTGCACATGGTGCCACCAAGCAGCGCTCTCGAAAGGGGCGCAGCAACAGTTGCCCTTCTTCTCGCTATCCCTCAGTCTCTCAGTTCCTCTGAGATCGTGCAACACTTGAAAATACGCTGCAGCCGTTGATAAGAGGGAAAACTGTATGTGTAAATGTATGTACACATATACCATACCATAATGCCCATAAAAAAACAAAAGCGGAAGGAAGTGAACATTAGCATACTAGAGTGCGAGAGCCAAAGGCCCTGAAATACTAGAAGGCAACGCGTATGAACGAACACTTGAGTTGTTGGGCAGCTGCCATTGCCGCACCATAAATTGATTGCCATAACCAATAAATATTATTTCCAATTGCTCAATCAATTAGAAAGAAAAAAAAAAACATATTAAGAGACCCAAATGTGCCAGAATGCACATTTGAATGAAACACCTGCAAAACACTTAACCTCGTATCTATTCGCCGCTCTCCATCAAATGAGAGTTACGAGTTTTGGCAAGCTATGCGTACATTTATTTTTTACTACCTATACCCTGCAAATAGTTCGCGGATCAAGTATTTTGATTTTCTCAACTGGTTTGTAAGCTTTTAGAGTAACCCTGTGACGACCAGGTGTGGATGCAGTATTTGCTCTAGAGAGGGTGCTTCACTTCGAAGTGTATCAGATGTGTATCAGAGGTGGCAAAACACCTTCCACCCATTTTCCCAACTTTTGGGCTCCCGAAAATCCTCTGTGGATCCGCCTCCAGTGGCGGACTTTTGACTGCACCAATTTTAGTGCAAACTAAGTCCTCTAGAAGCAGCAAACTGTGGCCATGAATAGATGCAGCAAGCTTCAAAGACTAGTATGTATATCTCTCTCGGGAGCGATGCGTACCTGTCCGACAGCTGCCATGGAGTCAGTCCCTGGACTCACACCACTACATATTATTATCAAAAAGTCAGCCATGCAGAGTCTACTACGTATCCAGATCACATCTGGACTCTTAGCAAGTGACACTGGTCATGCCGCACTTATTTATTCCCTTCCTGACGTATCGATCTGCTCTAGATCAGATCTTTTGATTACGGAACTTTTACACAACAGAAAATTTAGATCTCTACTCCCTAGTCGGGAGACTAGGTTCACGGATGGGTCCATAACTGAGCAGGGTGTAGGTGTTGGAATCGTTGGACCCAACACCAGAATCTCTACCGCAATGGGCATCTGGCCCAGCGTCTTTCCAGCGGAGATTCATGTCAGATGAGATCTGCGTCCTTAATATCCTTCTCAAGGGAACTAGGGGCGCAAACATATGCATTTTTTCAGATAGCAAAGCTGCCATTAGGGCATTGTCTTCCTAGAGCATCTCCTCCCGGATGGTTAAAGAATGCTATAACTACCTCCAAGCCCTGTCCGCCCGGAACAAAGTCGTGCTATGTTGGGTGCCTGGACATTCGGGAGTGGATGGTAACGCGATCGCTGACGATCAAGCACGACAGGGTGCCTCCACCCTGACTACATCTCCTGCGCCGTTTTGTGGTATTGGTTGGTCGATGATCAAAACTATGATAAACAAATGGGCCGGAGGACCCTACTGACCTACTGCTATTCATGAGAAATGCGGAAAGTCTTTTGTTTTAACCTAATGGTACAAAAGACCTTTTGGTCGCAGTACCCCGCCTCTCTGTGAGGTACCCTTTTAAGGAAAAAAAAAGTCCTCTACATGAAATTAGGACCTCCAAATCCTCTGTGCTGGCTGCCGTAGCTGGGGGATTGACCAATAATTGTTGGGTACCCCTTGGAGACATGTTTCCATGATTGTTTTGTTTCATGTTACTCTGACTTCTTTCAATCAATAAATGATCGGTTCAAAGATTCTTTGGTAAGAAGCCGCCCCTGATATAGGGAAACAGACGCCTACCTGATGGCAGTTTGGCAGCCATAAAGGCATCAGGGTTTGCTGTGGATTGTTTTTAGCTTCAGGATTCTTCCTTGACCGTACCGGCATGGGCGGCCCTACCGATAGCTATGCTACCGCCGGCAGAGCTCTTGGATTCATCGCCCCTAATGAGCCCCCTCACCACGACAAGGTGGCAATACCCGAGGGGGTCTACTATAGAAGATTAACTTAAACACTCCCTCACTCTTAAGATTTTGATATGCGAAACGCATGAACAGAGCCATGAAGAGACTTTAGGAGAATCTCAAGCAAAATCCCTTAATATGAAAAGATTATATTTTAGATCCGTGATATATGGATTTGGGGTATTTTAGGGACCTCAATCGTTTTTTCTCCCTCTTTAAAATTTTCAGTAACGCATACGTTCTTAAATACTAAAAAATCTGCCAAAAACTCCTTTGACGGAAGGTCGAAACATTTCGATAATAATATATGCTCTTTTTTTCTCCTATTTCGAGGAGTTTTGGGGAGTATATTCAATCGATCGATCACCGATTTGGGTAATTCACAAATACCATAACAAATAAATGTTTTTAAACTTATTAAAATTTAGTATTTATTTTGTGGTATGCTAAATATTGTTCCAAGTCAAGTCAACGTTGGAAAGGTATTTGTATGGTAACCTTAATACTGATCTCGTCAAGATCATATTTCTAGTTTTTGGAAAGCTTAAGTTTAAGAACTTCGCGAGTAAAGAAGTATTCCTCGATTGTCAAGGATTAATCGTTGAACTATTAAATTCCAAAGGGTTTGGAAACTTAGAAGTTTGGCTTGCAAAAATGAAATATGTAGGGAGATATATGCAATTGAAAATAAAAAAATTTCGCCAGTGTCAACCCCGAATCCTCTGAGAACTACATCTCACTGGGTTAATTTGAAGCAGCTATTTATTTTGCTTTCAAAATTTATAAGTCTTCTACCAAAGGCACGTTTTACTCGACATCCAATTCCAGAACATGCCTGATACTTGTTATAATTTTTTTTAACCTCAAAGAGTATTTAAGTAGTTGAACTCGTAGTATTCTGTTTTTTTTTTCCGGCCATTCATAAATTCGAAACGACATTTGTGGAATGCGCCGGGTAACCAAATACGTTGGCCCAATGTGAGGCAATTGCTTGTTTAAGGCAATGGATCGGCACATTTGATATTACTTTGGATTTGGATTTGGACTGTGCGTTTCCGTTGGCCAAGAAATTTCACAATGAATGCCCATCCCCCCTGTCCCGCTGCACTTGTGATCATGGCTGTAACGGATATGCGCGAAATTTGCAAATACGGATTAACGTCCGTTTGTTATAACAATTAAAAATTGAAATCTTTAGCAATGTTTAAACAATTTGAGGGGCAGAACAAAAAATCGCACTCATGACGAGGTCAAATGAGACGTCAATGAAAGGCGCCGGACAGCGGCTCTTTGTAAATATCTTTGAATGTTTAGAGAACGGAAGTGGAAACTGTGTAAGTGTGTGTGTGTGTGTGTGTGTGCGTGTGAACTTCCGCAAACATTTGGATTCCGAGAACTCTTTAAATGCACTGCTTAGTCTCAACCCTTATGTACATAAATAAATGGAAAAGTTTATTGAACGGTCAGTGGATTGTTTTCAGCAATCTGTAATTGAAATTAATGCGCATTTGTGATGATCAACAGATCCAGTTTAACGGGGATAACAGAAATTTCCAGAGAATACATTTTGAGAGATTTTTAATTTCATACAATTGTTTCAAAATATGTATTAACGCTTTTATAGAAATAAATTGTGTGGTGCCCTTGGAGGTTATGTTGGAAGCCTTGGTCTATTGGGTCATGGATACGGATGGAAAAATTTTAAAGCTAATCCTGTCACCAGGGTTTAGCTTTTTGGGCCATTGTAATGAGTTATATTACGACGATCACGATTTACATTTTGCGCTTTGGCAAATTTTGGAATCAAAAATATATTGTTAAAATTATATTTTATGACTTTCGACGAGGACTTCCCGAACAAGAATGCAACGATCGCCTGTATTCAATTTTTGGTGATCAAGCCTCACATCAGTGGGTTGTAGAATTCCGTAGCTGGCAATTATGACTCACGAAAGCAGTTCGTGAAGCACGTCTATAGTCACGCTGTATACAAAATGATAAAGCAAGATTGTAATTATGAGTTTCAGGCATCCCTGGGAACCGATTTGCACCATCTCTAAAGATGACTCCTTTTGTTTGGTGCAAAGTAGAGTTAACGAAAATTGGTGCTTAAAAACACATGTATAAGATCGTGATGGGAGACGACCATGAAGCTGAACAATAATCGATAGAGTGAGTCCAAATCCAACAAATACATCGTACGTGGTCGTACGTGTTTTTTTCGGAATAGCTCTCATACTCGATGTGGAATTTCAATAAAATGATCTACAAAATAGAGGGATTTGATAACCGTACACCAAGTCCCATTCTTTGTTTTCTTTTTTTTTCCCCCGATTTTCAATATTTCCAAATTCTTAACTGCTAGAACCGCGGTTTCAGTCGAAGGGTACTCCCACGAGGTCCCACTCTTTAAGAGATATGTCAGAGTGACGAAGTACCCAACAGAGGAAGATCGAGTGATACTGCTTCGAATGAGTTTGCTCTTAATAGTTCGTCAATATATCTAATAAATCGGCTTTTACACTAAGTAAGCTGTTTATGGAAGGCAAATTTCGATTTAAATTGGAGTCGAAAAGCAAGCAAGCCTTACTTCTTAAATCAACTATAAACAAATCAAAGCTCAGTCTACACAGAAACTTATTACAAGCTCAACACATTTTAATACGAAAATAAAATCTGCCTTATAAGCAGTTCCGTGCGGGTTTTGTAAAAACCAAAGGTGTAAAAACTATTTTAAACAATGGAGGACGATGACGATAATGTTGATCAACCGTTTGAAGGTGTTGAAACTGAAGAGAAATACCTTAAATTATTCCATCAAATAGTGCTGAAACTAATCAAAATGAATCCTGAATTAAGGAGGTGGAGCGTGCTGGTGGATTTTTATTGCATGCTAGAAAAAATGTCAAGATATTAAATAAAAATGCCAAAACGGTGTTATGAGCCAGTATGTAAGTATTATTTAATTCGCAATAATTTGCAAAACAGTCTAACCAAACTAATAGGTCCTCTTATAAAATTTAACATCTCATGGCTGAGTGGCATAAAATTTTCCTTTCCCACGGATTGTGCCAAATTGGCCAAAACAGTGATAGCTTGATTGCGAGGTCCATTCATATCACTGGGACAACTGGTTGTTATAAAGAAAACTTGTATAATGCTAACGATTTTTTCGAAATACGGCATGATATTTACACCGGCACCGTCCACAACCGTTGCTATGACAGTGAGTCCAAGCACCTTTGTATGCTCGTTAAAATGGGGACTGAGGATTTCGAAAAGCCTGTGAGTATTGTGTTGCGTGCCGAAAATTATAGAAACGTACAAGATTTCTAGAACACTTATCCTTTCATTACAGGCGACAAATACGGTGCGATTTCGTAGTTCTAGAGCTTCAATATATTCGTTCAAAGACGCGAGAAGTCGATCCAAATATGTAGACTACGGATTAGCCAGTTAAAAATTTAAGAGCAACAAAGATGTTTGCAAATTAGTTCAGTTGCTCAAATTATTCGCCTAGTCCGTCCAATAAATAAGAAGGGATTTGTACAGTCTTTAGTGAAGTTATTGCTGAATCCGATACCCAAGCAGAAAAACCCTAGCAGCCAAGGGTTCTGAGATAGTCTTAAAAAAGAAGACCCACACAATCCACGCATGACTTAGCAAACCCGGCGATAAACCTTGGATAAACTTATACCTACACGGGATCAGCTCAGAACGATTTATACAATTCCAAAAATGGAAACCTTACAGAGAAGAAATCGTTGAAGGTTACTTGGATCACGAAATTTATACCAATACAACCAAACCGCAGGATATACCAATTTTATTGCGCCTGGAGCAATAGTTTTATAATATTATATGCTGCTATATAAAATAGATATATAGAATATATTTTATACATATTGGAGGAAAAAAGAAATTTTGCAAGTCAAGTATGTTGTATAACTTTTTTTTAAAAAAAAAAATAAGTTTTGAATCAAATAATTCAAAAAAATTTTAATTTATTTATTTTAAATGAAATTATAGAAATCTGGCAAGTACAACTTAAGATATTGTCACAGTAGAAAAAAGCCTTTGATTTAGCCTTCAACTTTTCAAAGCCTCATACCAACAGCAATCATGAATACCCTATCTGCATATTAAAATGCATTCTAAGGGCATTGTTGCATTTAACACATCCATCCACATCTAAAAAAAAAATAAGGAACCTTGAGGATATCAGCAAAATTTCTGCATTTTCAAATTAACGAACAAATGTTCGGCACAATATGCTAACGGCCGCTTGATTTGCTTTTAAAAGCAAAAACATAAGCAGTAACGTACCGCTAGTTTTGCACTGCTTGCTTTGGGGTGTAAAACTTGGCTACCGCGTAAAATTCGTTTGAGGTGAATTAATGTAAGACTTGGATAGCTCTAACAATCCCTTTGAGGTGAACAGAATATTAAATAAACTGATTGCAAAAAAGTGCTGCGATTTCACTGCTTGCTTCAGGTTTAAAATTTACAAAATTTCAATATGCAGCGCCTGCAATAGATGGCGCTAATACCAACTGCAAAGAGAATCGAGAGAACTTAAGAAATATTTTGTTTGGGAAACGTTTGCTGTTCTTTGTAATCATTATACCCTGTACCATATGGTATAAAGGGTATATTAAGTTTGTGCAAGCTGAAAATGTAAGTAACATATAAAAGGAGTCGTCGGAGACACCCCAAAGTTCCCTAAAATATGATCAGGGTGAATAGAGAAGTGGATATACCCATGTCCGTCTGTCCGTCCGTCTCTCCGTCTGTCCGTTTGAACGCCTAGATCTCAGAGATGGTAATAGCTAGAGTAACCACACTTTCATTTTCTTCCCCCGCCAACTACCGGACTTTTTTATTGAGATAAAATTTATATTGTGCACACCGTACACGGGTTTGGCTATCATATAATCTAAATTTCTCCTAGACCCGTCATCGCTCTCGGCCACAATCGGTACCACACTGATTTTATTGTTGATTTTATAATAAAAATTCTTGCAATAAAATAATAAATAATATATATTTACAATAATTTTGCTCAAGTGATTAACACTTTTTGTACATCTTATATTGTTGAAGTATAAGATCAATGTCTTTGTATAAGAGCTCTATATGCTCACATTCTGTCATTTTAAGGCCCATTAAAAATTCTTTCAGACAACGTTCAAAATTCTGCTCCAGCTCTTTCAATGCTTCAATCGTTTCCTTGCAATATTCCGGAATAACTTGCTTTGTAGTTAAAAATTTTTGTTGTTGTGCGTTAAATTGAAAAACTAACTGATATATATGCTTTAAATTATTTCGGCATAAGATTTCTGGTATATTAAAAAAGAGATGTTTCTCCATAACAGTCAGATATTCCGCATGGTAGCTTAGAAGTTCATCTATATGCTGAGCTGACTTGAGGTCCTTTTCGAAATTAGAAAAGGCCGTTTTTAATATTTCCGTGAACACATACGTATATAAGGTATCCAGAAAAGGCTTAAATTGCATTAAAACTTTCTGAAGATATTTTTTAACTTTAGAAACAGCTTTCGTATCGGAAGTGTCTTGAAATTGTGGCTGAGCTCTTTCTATACGCTCGTGGAGCACATAATGAGCACAATGCAGCAGCCATAGCTCCCGGGACAGAGCACAATATCGATTTATACTCTGTTGCAGGAAAGGTATCCAGCAAGGTGTTAGTTCGTAGCTAAGGGAAAAGTTCGACCAAGAAGTTGTTTCGACGTCCGAGCAGTAGTCGGTTGTAACATAAAGCGCTGGACTTGGAGAGCCGAATATAGACTGTAGTATGGAGTCGGCAAATTGCGAATCATATAAATCCGATGGCTGTTTTAGCATATCTTCCAGTTCGTTAATTAAAATGTGCGCAAATTTGACATCTGTGAGCAATAACAAATTGTGCAGATCCTCAAAAGGCGGAAATTGCTCTTCCAGCTTCCTTAAAAGTTGTGAGGACATCAGATCATGCATGTTAATAATGCGATGACGCATACTTTCATAATTTCTTTCAAAATAATATGCCTCATAAGCTGTGTCATACATTCCTTCTAAATCGCTTGAACTCCAATTGTAGTCAGTATGCAGAAATTCGTACAAAAATATGGAACTTTTGCCGGTACGAAACACCAGCATAGCCAGCTCTTCATTCATAAATTCTGGTGTAATTTCCAAGTTTAAGCTGAAGCCCTTTTGCCAGTAGTCACAATCTGGAATATGCTTATTTTCCGATATAAAAAAGTTACAAAATTCTTCCGGTACTTCACCCTTTGCCAACCAATCTACTATGCATCTTAGTGTCAACATTGAATCTAGTATAATCCACTCTCTGAGCCGTTTTTCAAAAACTGGATTGCCATGTCCTAGTTGTTGTTTCAACGTCTTTATATAAGGTTGTGGAATCGAAACACATTTTTCAATTATATGCAAAAACCAGTTAAAGTTTAGTTGAAAGCTTTTCGTGTGAGATACTAAAAATAGCAAGCTCTTGGGCGAGTGATACTCTCTTTTGCAGAACCTGACATAATCATCCAAAAAATCTTGCACTGACTGGAGCATTATCAGGCCTGTACTTCCGTTCATACCAATTACGGATCCTTGCTTAGTTAAAGTACGATAGCAGTATCCCAAATTTCCCAAGGTCAGCAGCATAAAGGCTTCACTTATACCAACCTCAGAATTCGACTTGTTTAAATAAAATTTGTCTGAGTTTGGAAAACGGCGGAGTTGTTTACCTTCGCAACCCATCATGGTTTTTAATACATCCTGCAGGTATTCTACGGAATTAACTGAGTCTTCTTCTTCCTCAACTGGTGTACATATAGGCTGCACATAAGGCTGGGTATTGAAAAGCTGTATAATACTGCTGGAACCTATGATTATGTGTTGATCTTTTTGAAGATTAGTGCCAACAACTTTCGAAAACGGTTCTTTCAATGTCAGATGATCAATCATTATTGCAGATGACATCTGACTGGAATCTTCCATCATCAGATTATGTTCTTTGGGACTCGTCAGCTTTATTTCTTTACAATTTTCGAAGTTATTGTTTTGATCCGGTTGAGGATTTGGGTGTAAAGCTTTCGAAATCGGTTGCTCCATTGTCAGATGACTAGATAATGAAATAAGCTTAGAAGAATCCTTGTTTGAATTAAAAATCTTTTCCAAACATTCGTCTTTTTGTTCAATGCATGAAATGCATTTGCTAGTTTCAGCCTTATCATTGTTATTAATCTTACTCAGCGTTATAAGGCTCTCGACTTCTTTATTCAAACGTTCTATGAATCCTGCCTCTGGCATTAAACCATCTTCGCTCTTCCTCAAATAGTTCAGAGCAGAACTTTAAATACTTACAACGCTGTGCTTCGTTGTGTACATGGTTCTTCAGCTCCCGATACAAATTCATAAAAATAGTTTCTCGCCTTTGCTGTTGATTTCGTAACAGCTCATCATCGACATTCTTTAGTTTATCAAATTTACGAAGAATGTCTTCTATCAGCACGCTTTCACATTGCTCCTCTATGGGCTTAAAAGTATCCGGGTGTAGTTCGAGATATTCACTCGCGATTTTCGCACTCGACTCAGGACAAGCCATGCCCATAGACACGGATAGCTTATATAATAAATCCTTGACTTTTTTCTGTTTACTCATGTCGTTGGGTGGCTCTGCGGTTTCAATAGCTTGCTGTTCATCCATAATATCTTCTATCAGCACGCTTTCACATTGCTCCTCTATGGGCTTAAAAGTATCCGGTGTAGTTCGAGATATTCACTCGCGATTTTCGCACTCGACTCAGGACAAGCCATGCCCATAGACACGGATAGCTTATATAATAAATCCTTGACTTTTTTCTGTTTACTCATGTCGTTGGGTGGCTCTGCATTTCAATATCTTGCTGGTCATCCAGAGCGTTAAAATATAGAAGCTAGAAAAAAACTTATTATAAAATTGAATTTTCACTTTTGAAAACTTACCTCTAATACGGATTATTTTATTTTTGTTTAAAGTGCTTCAATCAACACTTGATAACTTTGCTTATTTTGCACAGGGTTCCTTTCCTTGAACTTGTTTTCGTTGATTATAGCACGGCATTTGGCGATAGCATATGGGAGGCGCTCAGATCCAGAGGTGTTCGGAGAAGCTTATAGCTCTAACCAGATCACAATATGCGGATTTCAGATGCAGAATACTCCACAATGTCGAGCTCTCAGATAGCATCCCAACCAGCGCAGGGGTTAGACAAGGATGTCTACTTTCACCGATCCTTTTCCTGATCGTTATTGATGACATCTTACATAACCCCATTGAAGGCAAGCGAAGAGGCATCTACTGGAACTTCACGGAACATATAGAAGTTCTTGCATATGCGGATGATATTTGCCTATTGTCAGTAAAACACTCAGATATGCAAACAAAACTAGATGATCTGTGCGCCGATCCGTAAAATTTGGCCTTAAAATCAACATCGACAAAACCAAGTCAATAAAAATAAACAGCAATAACGAAAGAAAACAAGTTTTTGTTACAAGGCAAAGAGATTGAGCAAGTTGAAGACTTCACATCCCTAGGCAGTATAATATCCGCTGAGAACAGTGCTGGAAAGGATATTCTGGCCAGAATAAACAAAGCAACCGGTGCATATGCGCAACTGCGCCAAATCTGGGATTCGTCACAAATATTATTCCAAACCAAAATGAGGTTATTTAAATCAAACGTCATCTCAGCGAGGCTTTATGGATGCGAGACCTGACTTGTAACCGACCTTCTGACAGGAAAAATCCACAGTTTTGTGAATAGATGTCTCCGGCGTATTCTTAAAGTGTGGTGGCCAAACGTCATCAGCAATGCCGACCTTTATAAAAAGTGCAACCTGGAACCCATGGCCAACATTATCAAGCTAAGGAAATGAAGATGGATAGGCCACACACTGCGGAAGGATGTGAAGGAAGTTTGCCGTCAAGCTCTTGATTGGACTCCCCAAGGAAGCCGCTAAAGGGGAAGCCCTAAGACAACATGGAGGAGGTCGCTACAAAAAGAGGTCGATGAATGCGGAAAATCATGGAACGAGCTAAAATTGCTAGCCAAAAATCGAACCAGGTGGAAGTGCTTTATTGAGGCCTATGCTCCAACCGGAGATAAAGGAATTGATGATGATGATGAAGATTTGAGTCCTGGATAATAGAAAAATATTGTTTTTCATGATTCATTCTAATTTTGATTTTGCGAATACAATTTTAAATTAAATCAATTACCTTTCATAGAAAAATAGGCAAGGAAATAATAATAGACAATCCATAAGATTATTCAAAGAAAAAATTTGTGTAAACTTAGCAGGTGACAGAGGCATCCCTTATGGGTTATGGATAATCACCAAAAAATACCATAAAACGAGATAATTTTGATATTATCTAAGAACCATTGGATTGGGATTTTTTGGACTTCGGATTCAGCTGCCCAAAGTGCCTCTGTCATATGTAAAGTTTACACTACATTTTTTTGTTAGCCTGTGAAAAATATCAATTTCGATATATCGATTAAATTGTTACTGTCAACACTAGTACCTACTTTTAAACAGTTATTTAATTTTATAATTTCTAATCAGTTCAAAAGACGAGTTGGCAGGGCTAACACGTGTGCGGCTGTCAAAATTTTTCTTG
>JBAMAX010004067.1:0-44792 GCA_037043745.1 Chymomyza amoena | reverse complement strand
GAAACTGAAGGAAAACAAATCAGCGTGTCCACCAAAAATTATTTGCTAAGGCAAATTCCCTAATTAAGGAATGGCACCAATGAAATGCGTAATTTTCCGTTCTCCCAATGCAGGCAGTTCGGTTTAACCATTTATGAGCCACAAAAATTATGGCTAAAGTTAGTATTAACTGAACTAGGTGTTTTCAAAAAAATAAATGACTCAATTAATCTTTAAAATTTTTATTTTTACGATTTTTTTTATGTGAGATTGTCAGGTATGTTCCCGATTTCGACTCGTTTTGAAAAGTCATAAGTCGATTTCGAGTCGTTTTCATTTAGACCAGAAGCAGCTGTGTTGTTTAAAATGCGCTGAATTGAAATGGTAGCGACATCATACAGAATCATTCATTGCATTGTGTGGCTATGACAACGCGTTCTCGGGCTACGGGCGACCTCAACAGCTCTCACCAGGCGCCTCTGCTTTGCGCACGCCTTCTCCAATTAGAAATACCAAGGGAGGATAGGTTCTCCTCCACATGATCTTTCCATCGGAGTCGTGGTCGTCCCCTACGTCTTCCTTTATCGGCTTTAGCTATGTGTACAACATGCTCGAGCCAGCGCAGACGCTGTACGTTGATGCGCTGGACAACAGGCGCCTAGGCGCCGTGCTACCCGTTCGTAGACAGCATGCACTTTGTCTTGCCCTCGTTTACCGCTAGACCCACTTTCGCTGACTCCTTTTCGATTACGAAAAATGCAGCAGTAACATGTCGCTTACAACGTCCAATGATGTCGATATCATCAGCGTATGCAAGAAGCTGGACACTCATGTAAAATATAGCGCCCCATTGCAATGTACCCCTTCCATTACAAAATTGAAGACTTCACACGATAGAGCCATACGGTATTGTATGGTTCGGAGAGTTCCGTTTTAACCTTGACAGAGCTGATGGTCATTCTGCCAATTACAAAAAAAGGTTCACAGGAATACCGAACTCAGACATAGTGGTGTATAGGGTGGGCCTGGCTTTCATTTGAACAGTGCAAAGCTTTTGATTGCAAAAGCGATCTCTGTCTCAAATGAATGATACTTCCGCTATATAGTGAGCTAATGTATGCAGCGAGTCACCCCGACGTTAGACGCTTGAGCGCAGAGCAAACCAATGAAACCATCGGACATCATACAGCAGACTTTGTTTTTAAATGGAAACGCAGGAAAAAATTAAACTGTTTGTAGTTTGCATTTTAGTTTTATATATTTTAGTCAAAAAACTATTTTGAGCAGCAGTTCAGAGTCACCTCCAGTTTCTCTGCTATATTCCAATTTATTGAATTATTGTTTGTTTTTTTTCCAAAAGCGTTTCACAATTGTTTTGGTCATGCGGTTTATTATCATCGCTTAAAGTCCACATTCCTTTCTTACAGTCGCATTTCCTGTAGTTGGCATCGTTGGTGCTTACAAGTTTACCATTATTGTTTGTTTAAAAAGTGCGCCAAATTCCAAGCAAATTGTCAGCTGACCAACTGGTCAGCTATCGATATGTTCACATTGTAGAGTTGCCACAAGTTTTCGAACAACTAAATAATTTATTTTTTCATTTTGCCCACATCTTTCTAAGTGAGAAATAATTTTTCTTTATTTACAAGTTTTGTACAATTTATTTTATTATCATATTTGAAAATTATCTTCGAATTTGTTAATGAAACATAGCACCACATGACTTTTCGTAAACAAAACGACTCTAAATCCGGAACACCTTACACACAATTTGAATAGACAAATTTTGTAATAAAAATATTTAATAATAATTAACGATAATTTGTTCAACTGAGCACATCTAAATTTTCTTAAAACATTAAAAAATAATACAAAATAAATTTTAATGACATTTATGTGTTTATTTGACTTAAAAGATAAATACTTTTTATTTCACCAGCTGAGAGCCAAACTTTTCAAAACGACTCGACTCTTGACTCACGAGATATGGAGAAAATAAACAGTTAGGGCCAATTTAAAGAGTATATATTGTTATTAATATTTTTGTGCATAACTTTTGAACACCGCTCCATTATTCAATATAAAAACATCGATGTTTGAAAATGGTTAAAGGATATCGATGCATAGATAAAACATCGGTGTTGCTTCCAACACGGTTTTTGTGCTCTTTTAAATGTTGTTATCGATTAGTTACGATAATAAAGACGTTACATATTCATGCTGCTGCATATTTACAATATCATCAAAGCTTCTGACTCTCTTAATCGATTGCTAGGTGGTGCGATCTAAAATTTATTAGTCGAACCGCCCATAAAGGGCACCAACAATATTAACCACAATAAATGCCAAATTTTCATTATATGAATTTAATTATTTTTTAATTTGTTGGCCATAAAACTGTAAATGAATAAACTGATTCTATCAGCAACAATAGGGCCAGTGTGATTTTCATTTATTATATTAGGTCAACTTTGCTCCCGCCGTTTTCCAAAAGATGGCGCTAGTAGCCAGTAATAGTTCAAATAAATATAATAAATCACAGCTGTTTTCCATCAGTTTTGACATCGATAAATATAACCTTACATCGATATTAGTTCATTTTTGTTTGCGTCATATAGTTACACTTAATTAAATATGTCAACTTATAAACCGAATTCACGTCATTTGCGGGAGATTTTACTTTTTCATTTCAACATGAAAAAATCGGCGGCTGAGGCTCATCGGGATATTTCAAGTACTTATGGTGATGATACTATTAGTGAAAGAACATGTCGCGAGTGGTTCCAGCGCTTTAAAAGCGGTGACTTTGTTGTTGAAGATCGGCATAGCGGTGGCAGAGAAAAAACTTTTGAAGATGATGAACTGGAGGCTTTACCTAATGAAGACTCGTGCCAAACTCAAGAACAGCTAGCAAAATCATTGGGAGTAACTCAGCAAGCAGTATCAAAACGCCGCAATAGAAAATAATTCTCAATTACAATACATAACAAAATGTTAACGCTTTCTTGTCTTTGAAACGTCGTCGATCTATATAATTGGCGAACTCGGATTAAGTCCCCATGATGCCAGTTGGCTTTCTACCTAATTTCTATGCACCATACCTTGACCGTGTGCTTAGGACTACCAAATGGAATATCCAAAAACTTTCAGAATACTTCGCAGCACTTTTACGTCTACTATGGCACATGTAGGGGCGAGACAAATGGATATAGTACTAGTAAAATACCAAACAAATTCTCAATAAAACTTAAACATTCCAACCACGCCAAAGAATTCCGATCGTTTCCCAAAAAATATGTTATTTTTTAAGTAAAATTAAATTCCAGTTGGAAAAATGTATACGTTTATTCTTCTCTCATGTAATACAATTTCATTTTAACATACAAATACAATATTGCTGAAAATTGTTCGACATATAAAAAATATATTTAGTTAAATCTTGTTGTTTCTAATTTAATTAATTCTATATTTTCGCGGCTTGCGATCTCCACTTTTTCGATATGCTTAGTTTTGACATTCTCTGCAGGCACCTCTTTTGCGTGTTTGAGTTAAATGTAGGAATAATTTTTTGTAACTGGGAAATGCGTTATAGGATTTGTTTTAAAAAACATATATCTATATATTTAATTGTTTAAGTAACATTTTAATTTATTTTTTGGAAAGCAAGTCTTGACTTAATGAATTCCTTTATTTTCGTTATATTGTATATACTCACATGCTTGTCTTGGCTTATTTACTTTCTGATAGCATTATTACACATTTCTTTGAGAACAATCAATATAAACTTTAAGATATGATTGGGTAACCAGCTAAGATGCCCCAGATTACTTTAAATTATTTTGTAATCGTACATTCGTACTGCAGCTTAATAACATAGAAAGTGTCTTTAAAAGATAAACTTGATAGCAATTCAACCGACAGACGGACAGACCCACAACTTAATAAGTAACACCGACTCGTTAAGGAAGTTATTTACTTATGGGAAGGAACAAAAAATGCAGATATACAACACCTTCAATTAATATTAAAAAATCTTGATACCGATAGTTTCTTAATATTTAACATTATAAACTTGTTGCTGTTATATAGAGCGAAATAAACCTAACTTAACCGAAAAATTGCAGTCAGTTGCAAAATGCCTCCAACAACGGATGTGCATCTACCATGCAGCCTCTGACAAAGCTAATAAACGTAATGAAAACTCAAATCGGTGGAGGACCACGGATGTAACGCAAATGAGGAGTAAAGCTCATTGATAGGTTGTTTACGTTATCGCAGCAGTTTGGCTGCAGAAGACAGGCCGCACAGAAAAATGTTAACAACGCCAGCTGCATGGGAACAGCGGCTTTGGCAATGCGCCAGGCCCATCCACGCCGCTGTACTCCTTGACCTTCTTCACAGTCATCACAATAATTGTGATTGTTAATCGGATACTCCAAAGGCGGATCGTCTGTTGGATCGCCCCCATTTCCGCCAGTCGTAACGATGGGGCTATTAACAGCAACAAACTGCTCCTCCACCGCATTGTTTTCCATGGACTTTTGTGATTTGCGTTTATTCTTTCGTTGGGATGGTGAGGATTTTTTCGTTGTTTTGTTTTGGGTTGCCAACTCCTTGGCTATTTTAGTATGGACGTTAGGGTTAGACCCCTGATTCCGCTCCTCCTGTTTTAAAACCTTTAAGCCATCAATAGCGCCGGTTGTAAGTTGTAATGGGGCTTCATGTTCCTGTTTTTTACTTTGGTGTGTAGCGGCAGTGCGAACTATTAGATCGCGGCAGGTATTTTGAAGTTGTTTTAATTCTGTTTCTGCACGCTCCATACGTGCTGCTATAGATCGCATAGCCTCGCTGCCAGGTGCTAGGGAACTTTCCAATTGCTTGGCTAGTCGACGCAAAACACCTAAGCGACGCTCCCGCTCGGATAGACCTCCGTCAGATGTAGCACCACCATCAGAGATGCCTGAATCTGACAGCGAACCATTCGAATGCGTGTATTTGGCTATGTGGAAAATATGGTTGGGGTCCAAATGCTCGTGCACTGCTATTAAATGCTCTTGGCTGATATTGACCTTTTCAGATAACAGCTTGGCAACTAGCTTAACATTTTGCACCATTTCGGCAGCCGTTGCTTGTCCTTTGTCCAGAGCACCTTCCAGTCCTTTAAGTGTGCCTCTATCCTGACCTAGGGACTGTTGAAATTCAAAAAGCCCGCTTTCCAACTGACGCCACGTTATTAGTGAGGTGGTCAGGTTGTCTAACTGTGTCTTTATGCTGTAAAGGAATGAATATTATTTTAACAAGGGCGTCTCCAATATGTGTTCCCACTATGCTGTGCTTACCGAGCATCCGCTTCGTCCCAAGCACAGTACATCTCGCTAACCATCTCTTTTAAATGCTTATGAAACTCCACTTCTGAACTCATTAAAGTATGTGCCTTAGACATGCTGTTATCGGTATTAGCAACACTTGTGCAGGTGCCTTTTTCGGTGACAGTTTCTACGCGATTTCCATTGCTGTCGGTTACGGTAATGGTTGTGGTTGTGGTTGTCTTCCTGTTTGTTGCCTCTGCATTTGTTTCTGTATCTTGTTGTTCGGACTTTTCTGGCTGATTCAAGAGATTTGAATGCGATTCTGACTGATTCTCTTCCTGTTCCTCTAGAAGTTTCTTCAGTCGCATCTCCTGACGTGTCAGCCAACTATGTACGGATGCATTCAAACTTAGCATCTTTGTGCGGTAGCTAACAAGTTGTGTCTGTTCGACCTAAAAATGTCATAGTTTATTTTTTATCTATTTTGTATAAATAAGTTAATTGCTTTCTTGCCTTTAAAGCTTCTATAGCGACTTGTATGGATGGCTCTGTCTCCAAGAGTACTGGTGTCGGTTTGTTGGCCAGCTGCTTCAGTGTGTCCTTGAGCACGCTCATCTGCTGTTGAAGCTGACGAGCACCGCCCGCATTTTCACTCCAACTGCACAAATCCTCCCAGGCAGCCAGCAGATCTGCAAAAGAACGAAGCATACAGGTAGAAGGACTATCGTTTAATATCAATTGGTAGTTTTTTTTCTTTTTCTTAAGAATAATTACCAAGATCTCACCATACTTCTATCTAAAGCATTTGTTGTTATCTACACTTTAAGATACATATAAAATAACACTGGAATAGAATACAATCAAGCACGCTTTGTATGAACTGATTATCGCTGAAAATCTGCTCTAGTATCGTTTTCTACATTCTATGCTGAGATTTATGGTCCACTTTCAGGATTACCTTGCTCCGATGCTGAACGTGACGTCGAAGCTGATGAGCTTGTTGAAAGCATTTCTGAGACGTCTGTTTGCACGCCAACATTAACTTTCGATTTTTTCATACTTCAGCGGAGATCTCGAACACACGCATACAAAAACACCCAAACTTAATATGCTCCCGTCAGAATTCACCTTGACCCAATTTTTGGTTAGAAAAGTGGGTGAAACTTCGATGTATTTATGCTATTCAATGTAATGGGCCGGCCGCCTTCTCAATTTGTTTTTGATTTCAAACCATTTAGATGCACTTAACCACTCATAAATCCAATGTCTGTTTTGTTGCTTGAGGTGCTAGCTAGCGCATAAAAAATTTGGATTCCTTTTTGTGTATTTATTTTATAATATTTGTTTACACCGTCAACAATACACATCGCGCAGCGTTCCAGAAGCAGACATGTTGTGGGTCTTTGGTAAACAATTAAAAACCAGAATGTTTAAGTTATGCGCGTTGGGTGAAACTTTAATATCTTTTGTGAACTTTATAAACACACAAGTATATATGTATTTATTTCAAATAATACTCGTGCGTACATATGTATTCATCTCAGAACACAGAGCAAAGCGACAGACTAAAGCTGAAGTCTAAACCGCTAAAGCGAAGCAGAGACAATGAACTGACGACGACGACGAGACGAGACAGCAACTAGACTTTCAGAGCAGCGCCGTTGTCTATCCTACCAGAGTGCGCGCGCAGAGAAATATATAAACAAAGAGAAATACAAAAGAGAAATGAGCAACTGTAAAATTGAACTTGACAGCGGCTGTCCAACTCGATACTTTGGATAACTTTGGGAGTAAGACCCTCCCAGCTGTTTTGTGTTTATGCCCTACGGCATGATGCATTGTATATATTTGTAGAGTAAGATGTCGTAATACAAATAAGTGCGCGAATTCGGCTGCGCAGGATAAGTTTGCCAAAAATTACGTCACTAATTCAGTATTTGTTAAATTGTTTGGTAGCTACATACATTATATATGAACATTAGGGCGGAACAATTCGTATGGCGCCGAAAAACATTTTGGGACTCTGAGCGATTTTGATTCTTTGTTTAATTTCAAGCAACTATGGCTCCAAAATTAATTTTGACTCGTCCACTTTTTTCAAAGTAGGTTTTTATCCAAATATTTAAAATTCGACTTAGACCATATATTTACAAGGCCAAAAAAAGTTATTTTTCATCTAATTAAATGTGTTTTTGGGGTTAAGGAATGAATTTTTGACTTCATTGACACATTTTTATTTTTGAGCGCCGCCAGAGGGAAATTTAATTAAATTTGTTACGTCAATTTTCAAAAAAAAAAAAAAAAGGACATAGGACAAATTATCGCCTTGTAAATGGAAGGTCTAAGTAGAACTTCAAATATTTTGAAAAAATTATTAATTTTAGATCCAGAAGGCTTAGAATTACCCAAAGAATCAAAATCGCTCAGAGACCCAGAACGTTTTTCGGCACCTGTTCAATGTAGCTACCAAACAATTTAACAAATATTAAAACAGTGACGTCATTTTTGGGAAATCTTACTTTTCGCAGCCGAATTTGCGCACTTATTTGTACTCCGACATCTAATAAATATAATAGGGCATAAACACAAAACAGCAATTTTAGAATCAAAATCGCTCGGAGTCTTTATACCGAAAAAATTGATCCACCCTAATATAAGACATGGTACTTATTTAAAAAAAAAAAAAAAACTTGGCACAAATAACAATAATATATACACATATGAGCAAGCTACTATGAATACTTATTATGATCATTTGTATGATTTTACTTATTAAAACAGAGATCGGTTCTCAAAGTTTAAAAGGTGACGGCATGTCAAAAAGACCGTCACCACTAGAAAACAACTTTAAAATCTTTTGCGCTCGTTTACCTATTTATTGCGTTCTCAAAAGAGTGTACCAAAAAAAATAGCTAATTATGACGTCAACTTTGGAAAACAACTTTCAAATCTTTTGCGCTCGTTTACCCATTTATTGCGTTCTCAAAAGAGTGTACCAAAAAAAAATAGCTAATTATGACGTCAACTTTTCTATTTAAATAAGCTTAACAACAAAGTAAATGTATGTAGTTAAAAACAGTACATACTATACGAATGGCGAAAATATACTAAATTGGTCTGACGTTTTTGGATACAAAATTATATTGCATACTCAACGCAATATTGAAAACCATTTCAATTTGATATTTTACGTTCTTTTGTTAGAGGCAAAGTTTGTTTTTTACTGAAGGGGCAAAAATAATTTCTCGTTTGTGAAGTTTGCATAAAAACTAATTTTTTACTACAAAAGAGTGTAACATTTCGCAAAATAGCTTTAGATCTGTGTGCTCTAATCAACAAATAGTTTTATAGAGCCCAATTTAAATCATATCATAGTGATGCTATAGAGAATGGTGAAATTAACCAATTGCAGAAGGAACTTTTGGTTCGCTGAGCTGTTTTTAGATCTTCTTTGGAATCATGTTTTACCAAAATATACTGTACGTTTAACATTTGACAAAATCACAGAAATATTTTTAATGACAAATCACCAAATTTAAGACATTACAACAAAACACAATTACATGTACATACATAGATTTGCAATTAAATTATAAAACTTTTGAATCTTTGGTGTTTAAAATGCAATAAAATTTTATTTGCCATACAAAATGATTTCAAATGCGTTTTGTCAAACACAAAACAGGAAGTTTAAACATAGTTTTATTAAATTAATATCGCGAAAGATTCGAACTTTTCGGTAATCACTTTATATATAAATTCAAAAAAATCAAAAAAAAATGTTGCTTAAAGCAAATCTCTAAAACTGTTGACCATTCGCTCCAATCGCCCAATAGGCCTGTCCACCAACGCGTAAAACGAACGAAGAGTTCTTACAAAAAATCTATAAAGTGTGAAGTATTCGAGCAAGTTGCTGACATTGAGCACAAACTCAATGACGCGAGCAATGAAGCGTGTAATTGGCGCACATTTGCATTCAGTAGACCGCCGCTGGTGGTCAATTGTTGGCACATGTGCAACTAGCTCCGAGTGGGACTCACCTTTAGTCTGGCTAGCGCACTGGGCCGATAGCACGCTACTGGGTGGTCCTCGAAGGACGGCCTCCAAGCAACGAATATTATCGCGGCAAGTGTTTATGATTTCATGCTGTGGAGTAAAGCAAAGGATTGGCGTAAAGATACATTTCAATTTCTGTGTAGTCTTCAAAAGCTTACATAGTCCTCGGGCCGAAGTAAATGACAACGAATTTTAAGGGCACAAGTGTTCTCCAGACGGTCACGACTTTGTCGCAGTAAACTGCGCATCTCCTCTTCTCCATCAGAAGCTTCACCGCTTGAGGACGACGTTGCCGGTATCAATTTAATGCACTTTTCCGAATTGCGTGATGAACGTCGACGTTCGTCTGCTGTTATAGTTCGGCGACGTCTTGTAGACGTGTCACTCTCTGAGGTACGCCGAAATAACGATTGCGCCGAATTGTTCATGGAAACTCCGAATTCTAGCTTGCGTCCGACCGAATCAGCGTCAACTTTTGAAATGCCCAAATGGGCACCTTTCTTGGTTGTTAGTGTAGTGGCTGAGGCCGATAGGGTTGCGCTCCGAGTTGGCTGAGAGTTGCTTGTATCGGCCACATCTAAAATGAGTATGTCCATAGTTTTTATTCTTAGATTTGGTAGAGCTAGTATAGTAAAATTTACCTTGGCAAGATTTTCGTCGAACTTCTAATGTTTTACGACGTCTTTCATATTGAATCTTTAGAACGTTCTGTCGACGGACATGGTCGACACTGCTCGTGATTATCTCTTGGTTGATATTTAAAGGTTTCGATTCGTGCTGCTGCAAGGAGTCCATGCGCGGTGGCGATAATGAGTCCAAATTATTTGCGGCAGATAGTGACGAGCAGCAGTCGGATTGAGAGTCAATAAAATTCCTAAAGTTGATATAAAGATATAAATAGTTTCAGTTTTTAACGAGCGGCCGATCTTCTTACCTATAATCGTCTCCGAATTCTAGCAATCGCCGTGCGGCATCCGAATCAAAACCTTCCGAGTAGTTCTCTGAATTATATTTTTCTTGATAGTTGTCCCAGGCGGTCTCCGATATGCTGCTGTGATAGTCCTCTGTGCTAAGTTCTGAATGCGATATAACGATAATATAAGATTTAGTGAGCCATTTTCATAAAGTTTATAATGACTGTTAAGAAACATTTATACCTTTCTTGCTTGGAATCGGTGTGAGAGCTTGCAAGAAATAAAGAAACATCGTTTGATAATCAATAGGAAAAGTATGCCAGCTAAACTGAATTTTTAAAAAACTTCATAACAATTCAACCGAAATGAAAAGAAAAGAAAACTATTTTAGCTGGTAACTCTCGTTTTAAAAAAGTGCTTCATAAAACATTTGAAGTTCATTCATTGAACAATCGTAAGCTAGCTATTTAATGCATAACCGATTCGATTAAAATTTCGTAGTTAAATTTTTAAAAACAAAAATACCGTAAAATATTTTCTATCTAAAAAAAAACAGGTGCATTCACTTTCAATCTTTTTTACTATCAATGATTCCTTTGGCGTTTTTAAGGCTAAATTAATCTTTGGTGCTCACCAGCTTGCTGTTCATCATCCAGCATGTAATTTGAGAGGGCAGCTAGCGCACCCAGACGCGATTCACTGGCCATGAGAGCCGTAGTAAATGAGCCCACACGGAATTTTGGCAATATTAGTTGTTGTTCCTCCCCGCCACTCTCATTTGACAGATTCTTTGAAGTAGGGTTACCCTTTTGTATGCTTATCAGCGCGTTTGTGAACTCCTGCAGCTGTTCCGATGACATGGATTCACAAGATTTCATTAGTGTTTGGGTGAGATCACCATGCACTTCAGATCCTGACTCTGATTTTTTTCCTGCCGACGCAGCTAAAAGACGCTTTCTGCGTGCACGACGCCTACGAAGTGATCCCTTACTTTCGGCCTTGCGCCCCGTAGAGGTAGTTTCTGGCAACGGGCCCGGTGATAATGAATCAAGCGCAGATTCGCTGATTGAGTGGTTAGCCAGGGCAGCCGGCACATTTGTACCATCCGCAACAATTTTGTTGAGCTGAGCTGCATCTGTGGTTAGCTGTGATAGACAAGACACCGACCAAGGACGCTCCGATTTCCTACGTGACTGTTGACGTTTGTTAACCTTTATGTTGAGGCTCTGATTGCTACTGCCGCAGCCAAGTTGTACATGAGCCTGGCTGATAGGTTCCGCAGACCCTCCAATGCGTTCTGTTGAGTTCTCATAGGAGTTGGTACTCGTTTGCATGCAGGTGGCAATAGATTCGGTAAAATCCTCAGATGTCTGCGAGCCTTCAGGATGAAGTATAGAATCCGTTTCAGAAGCTTCCCCTGACGCTTCACAATCATCAAGAGATTTAACACCACCAACAAGCTCAGTAGTTCTATTCGGCAAGTTCTTTATGATGGGCTGATGCTCTAGCCATTCCTGTGTGCAATTTAACAATTAGTAAACGTAGTTTGATGCAAATAAAGGTATAAAGACTTACTTCTACTCGTTGGTTTGTGGGTCCAGGCATGTTGATTTCACGTTTCTTGACCGTTGAAGATATTTTCACCAGGGAATGTTTCTGCTTAGTTGGTGTTTTCAAAATAGTTTCATGCGCATCTCGGACCAAATGTTCTGCATCGTGCACTAGCTGCTTGATTGAATCGTGCGAAACTTTCTCCTGTAACGACAATTTATTTATTATAACTTAAATATATATGTATATATATATTTTTTTTTTAAATATATCTGAAAACCAAAGACGACAATTTTCGTTACCGACTCGACTCAAGCGGACAAAATCCATTAGGCGTTTCACTGTTTGTTTCTTAGTTAGACATTGTTTTAAAAGCTTTCCAATTGAGACGATAAGCTCCAGTATTTAACTGAATCTGTGTATCACGCATGGACGAGCATTGGTGCTAACTAAGTATATGCAAATGCACGCTTCAACCGCTCTTGGAACTCACATTTCTCGTAGCTCAATTTATCGGTCGAAGCGCAAACCAGTCACAAAAAAAGTAATACGTTTAATTTGAAGTTCTTCTAAAAGAATTGTGAAACTTGTTGACCTTAGCTGCAACTCGGTATTACTTTGTCTTTCACTTAGGCCTTCGCGATTGCGACTGAAAACACTGCCAGCTGGAAACTTGCCAACTTCACACTCGAGTATAGTATGATTATGACTAAACCATTTGGGACGGGCAGAGGCAGGCATCAGATAAGATATTTAACATATAAAATCACAATGGGCCATATCGAGCTGACAAAAATTGCAATACATCCTCTATTAGTTTGTTCCCATCGTTTAACCATATGTTTGTCATGTATACGGGGGGAAGAGATGCGGCGCCACGATTCGAACATGGCATTTAGTCATACATTTTGTAACCTAGATGTCATAATATTTTCTAGGTATAAGGTATCTTAAAGTTGGGATTTTCAACTTGTACCCGGTAATTTATTTTATATAAACATATGGCAGCTACATTCGTATTTGCACGAGTAGATTTTTTGTTTGGTTTTTTTCTGATTATATATATATGTATAAACATATATTATATTTCTGATAAGATACTGATGTCGACTGATGTGACAATTTGTTTGAAATGGGTTTGTAGTATTTTAACGTCATCGATATATTTAAATTATGCTACTTGGTATGTTTTAATCGTGTAATATTCTCTATCGTAAATTACTTTTTAAAATATTATTATTATCTTGTTATTATTATGTTCTCTCCAGTTTTGTTGCAAAAACTCACCTCAGACATCCGGATTAGTTTGTCCGTGGCCATAAGCATTGACCTTCGATTATGGGAGTTCACTTCACATGGCATGACGCTAATGTTGCATAAATCAGAACGACTATAAACACTCGCAGACAGCTAGAAATAATCGAAAATAAGACATTATTAAAAAATAAATAAATAATTTCCTGTTTGACCCCTTGGATAGGTGCATAGGGGATGTCTATTAATAACTGTTCAAACAGAACAGGAACCTACACTTTATAGCCGAATCCGAAAGGGGGTGTTTTTAATTAATAGAGACTTTCATGGCAAATAGCGTCTTTGAGCTAGCGATGCCAGTGCTAGGCAAATGCACCAGTGCTACTGCGGGGAATCGAACCACCGGTTTTAGGGGCGAGTACGCTACCACTTAAGACACCGACGGCCACATAAGACATTATTGCATTATTTTATAAAATAAAAGTAGGTTGACTAATTTTTGGGCTTAAGCCTAACCAGACTCTATGGGATTGGGGTTGGGGAAGCGGGAGTGTTCTCCCTCTGGAGTTATTACTGTCGTGATTCAAGGTAAAGGCGTAATACATTGAGACAATAAAAGCTGAATCGCATAAGGCACTGAGGGCCATTCCGAAGGAGCACTTTGCTAATTGCTATGATAACCAGTATTTTTCAAGCTGAAGTCTGTGATATTTAAAGGTGTGCAGAATTCGATCTGCAAATGAATTACCAAGTAAAGGATATCTACATCTTGTCTGACAGTCAAGCAACGTTAAAGGAATTAAGCAGAGCCAAGACCACATCAAGGCTCGTCAAAGAAGTTGGTTCCAGGACATAGCAATATTCCTGTGCAGCAACACCGCTAATCAGAGCTGAACCACACTGTGGGATCGGTAAAAATATGGTACGGGACCTGAGTACGGAGGACAAAAACAAACGGCTTAGCAAACAGGGGACTAAGTCGCTTTTACAGCATTCTCCCACCGTTGTCTAAACCAGAGGGTTGATAACTTTTTTTTTACCTAGTGGTCGGTATATGAAATATCGTTGATGAAAATTTTGCTAATGTAGCAACGTTAAGTAAAAGATACATACATACTTTTCATAGAAAAAGTTTTTAATATTATATTTTTTCAAATATTTATTAAGATGGGCTTAAAAAAAAAAAAAAAAAAAAGGGGCTTAGGTTGGATCCTAAACATTCGCCTTGAACGTATTACCTTGACCAACACCTTGACCGCTCGATTGGTTTCTTTTGTACGAAAAGCAAAAAAGTCATTGACTGCTAATTCAAGCAAAACCAATCGACTCACCACACGGTACAGAGTAACATGTGAGAGCTTCCGTTGATTGTCTTGAGGGGTTTTCGACGATTCGTTTTTCTTTATTTATTAAACATTTTTTGCCAATATAAAGTTGAATACCATAAGGAATTCACCGCTAACAAATAGCAGACCATTCTATCGTCTTAACTTTAGCTTAATTACAAAAAAATTAGGGCCAAATCAATTCGCAAAGACAGCTTTATAAAAACTCCCAAAATAATTAGCTCAAATTTTGAGAGAACTCTAAAAATTTGAAATCCTTCTTGAATCAGCCTCACATTATTAACAACATAACCAATGATGGACGACGAAGGAACACGATCGCAAAGCAATTCCAAAAAATAGTTTTCAATGCGTTTTACATTTTAAACTACAAACTCCCTAGATCAACTCCGCTTGGCCACCGCCGCGCAATCTACAACGAGTATTAAAAAAGTTTTCTCTAATAATTATACTTTTTTTTCATCAACGATACGGGGCAAGTTTAAGATTACAAATGTATTCAATTTCTTTTATTTACGTAATCCAAGTGCCTATTAGCGACTATATATACTTTCAGGAGCGCATCTTTGGATGACGTTTAGGGAGGTACTTAAAAAAAAAAAAGTATATTCACCTGTGCCAAGTTTCCACTATCCACAGCTACTGCAGCACCATCGTGTCCCATGCCAACGCAAGCCCCCGTTCGGTTGTAATTATCCATTTGCTGCTTAGTGCCTTGGCACGACTTTTGATGCAGTTGATTGTGTTTATTTTTTTGACTGCTGCTAGGATAGTGACTTTTGTTGTCGCCTTTTTGTTGTTTGGAGTAATTATTGATGCAACCGGTATGGTGGTGGATGTTTTTGTTGTTGTCTGAGTTTATGCCATCACTGGCATTGCTGGGTACATTAATTTGGAGCTCCATGTCGATACGCTGCATTTGAGTGACTCGCGATGCCGCTGAGGTCTCTGTGTTAACGCCGTTGGAGGAGGAGGCACTGCTACGGCTGCTACTATCGCAGTTACTACTCGCATCGAAGCCTCCACCACCGAAAATGATGTCGGTGTCTGCTGCATGGGCCACCAGTAGAGCCTCTGTACTGGCTTTTGTAGGTTTAGCAGTTGCCTCTCTCAGGGATGTGGTGGTTGTAGTTACGACAGCTTCCTTATTTTCCTTTCCGTAATCGTAGTTAGATGGTGCAGTGATAGTATTGACCACTTGTGCGCCGGAAGAAGTGGTCGATGAGATTGCTGCTGACTGCACACCATTGACATAGGCAAACGTCGGTGTTAATGCACTGGCACTAGAGTTGACGTCTTTGGGCACCGATGCGGTATACAACCAACTTTCGTCGTCATCCGATGAAGCATCTGCTACTTTGGGTATCTGTATACAACATACAAGTAAATGCATTTCAAAATCTCGTCTTTAAATAAAATTACAACTAAGTAAATATAATAAAAAATAAAATTACGCTCAAGCATTAATGAATTTCCCGAACCACCTTTATTTTATTTCTTTGATTCCTATGGCTACTTGTATGATTCATATAGTCATTAACTGATACTTGTAGTCCCTTGTCAGCTTGTTATCCAATATTGGCCGTCTCAAAATAATACAAGTCAAAGTCAAATTTTTTTTACCTCCAGCCGAATTAATTTCGGCAAAATATAGCGTACAGAAATGGTTAATTAACATGCAACATTATATCAAGCAGATATTAATTATGTCTTATATGTAGGTTACGATTTACAAAACGTCATGCACAATAAATTTTTGAATAAAGTTTGCTGTTTCAACAACAACATGATCCATAGTAAATGGTTGGGTTATGGCTCAATCCATGAAAACGATGAGTTTAGATAGAAAAAAAAAAAAGGTTTTCAGATTTCAATCGCGCCACCGATACCTATGGAAATCCCATTAAGGCAAAATGTTATACAAGCGCTAGACGAACCTTCACCAGACCAGCCCACAACTGTACTTACATCGATCGACTGTGATGTGGCTGATACACCGCGACACGCCCCTTCGCAATAGCATTCTTTATTTCTATCAGTGTCGCCAAAACCATCTGTGCCTGCACCGCTCGTTTCGTTATCTGTGTCCAGGTGCTTAAAGTAGAAGATGGCACAATTCTTCGATTTGCGATTGGATCGATTAAACTTCGAAGAGTCGTGTTGCCGATGTGCCGTATGCGGCTGCGCCTGTAGCTTGCACAGCCCAGATGGTACCGACGTCTTTGTCTTGCTTCTGTGACTTTGATTCTGGTTAGCATAATTCGTGTTTCCATAAGAGTTGGGTGTAATCACAGCAATGTTTTTCGGCTTGTTGGCAACAGCGTGTTGGGACAAGACTTTCTTACTCTGATGCATCGGCAACATCTGCGCTTGCTGAACTTGTTGAAAGCTCGGATGGAGGCCTGCACTGGGTTGATCACAGTGATTACAAGCGCTGTTGGTACAGGCATAGTGGGAGGTATTGGATGCGGCTGTGTTCAGCGGCAGGGAGCAGCTGCATGCGTAGGCATGTACCATTTTGCGTTGGCGGCGTTGTTGTTGTGCGTGGTCTATGTCGCTACTTTCGGAGTCCGCCTCGAAATCAGTGAGGCCTGCCAGGGGATTGTAGCTGGTATTGGTGCGTTTGGAGCGTTTTGAAATCGCAAAGTCTACGACGTCTACGCACGGCTCGATTTCCACCTCATCGTCGGCGTCATCGTCCTCTTCGGCTTTGTCACCGTACTGGTAAATGGCGCTCTGCTAAAAGTAATATGGGCAGGCATGCGAAGGTGATGATATTGATGGTTTGTGGATTCGGAAAGAGGAGATCGGAAACTCACATATACAATTACATCAACAACAACAAGTACACACATTCAGAATCATTTTCGTGTGGAATATTGGAAAACATAAACACGATATCAATGTCCTATGTATTTTTAAATATCAAGTTTTTTTCATCCCAAATAATTTTTGTTTTATCAATTAAATATTTTTTTTGAAGACCAAAAGAACCAGGAATAAAATAATTTTGCAATCCAAATACATATTGAATCTGATAGATGGGTTTGGGGTTTTAAACTAAAAACAGAGCATAATCCAAAACAAAGTTAAAGCAGCAAGTAGTTAGTAAATTAGTTGGATAGTTTTAAATTTTTGTTAGTTTTAAAGAACAAATTTAAAGCTACAACTAAACGATTTAAAAAAATATCGCGTTGTAAGTTTGCCCTTTTGGGCAGCAAACTTTTTAGCATGCAAAATACTCACCTTTTGGGTTGCAATACTTTTGTGGGACTCTGTAGCAGGTGTCTCTGCAGATTGGAGAGATATCTTGGAGTCCGTGATATGACAGCCATTCAGCTGGATGGCGGTTAATGTTGACGACAAGTTCGGGGTCTTGGCGTTTTCGTTTTCTACTTCCAAGTCAGATCCAACGTCTTTTAGATCGTCTTCGGTAGCTGCGCCTTCATAACTAAAGGAATCGTCTGAGTTATCATCATCAAGATCATTCTGTAAGCCAAAGGGAAATTAAAAATAATAAGACTTGGAGATAAAAGTGTAAATTTGATTAACTGGCATATGTGCGGTATATGTCAAAAGTATACTTTCAGAAAAGCTATTCAGCTATTGGAAAAATAACTCTGTAGAGTTCCTTTTTTGTGAAAGAAGCAGTAATTAAATTCACGCAAACACTTTGGGATCGCGTGACAGAAAGGAGCTGTCTCCCTAGAAAATTGAAAGCGGGTTAAGTATTAACCCACCCAAAATTTAGCTTATCCTCTTTTCTGGAAGGTGTAAGATACCCTAGTCTATCCCCTCCAAAATTAAATAATTACGTCTTGTCATCTAGCGTCAGTGTAAGATTCTTGGGGCTTGCACTAGACAAGAAAATAACAGACAGACTTCTGAAGACTAATACTGCACCATTCGCCTGCAATAAAACCATGACTTAAATGGGTTCACATAGTTCGATGTATCAACACCTGCAATGTTATGCCCATATTCTTGGTGGAGAGCCCAAGTCATGCCTTCAAACACTAAATAAGATGTATATAGAGAAATTGCCACCCTAACATCAAGACGCCTAAAAGACACTAAATGCTGTTATCAATCACAGATTAATGCACACCCTGTTGGGGGGAGGGTCTAGTCTAAGGAACTAAAATTCGACAGTCGTTCCGAGTTCCGGATACCATTAGCAAAGCTTTGATCTGCTTACATAACACCGGCCAGGAAAATGGTGCGATAAATATATACTTAAACAGTCATGCACTTCGAGCACTATCCTCAAACTCGTTGACAGTCTAAAGATGCCGTAAATCTGTTTGCAAAAGCTGAAAAGATGAGTAAGACGTGGAAATTTAGAGCACTTCTTCTGTTAGTAGACGTAGAAGAAAAACACCTGGGAGACTAATGCTTTCACAAACAGGCGGAGCTAGAGTCTATGTGTCTGAGGAGGATTACACGTTACATTGCAGCAACCGGATGCGAAACCTATAAGCATGTTTTCCTCAGACGAAGGGCGTAAATAGAGATCCATACGGCTTCACAACGGGCCAGTGCAGGTCTAAGTGTGCCGGTTTTTTAAGCCAGGTAAACTATGATTTCTAAAATCTTTATATTGTCTTAAAAATGTGGTACAGTCGGACGGTGCCCGACATTGGAATACCCTGTACTTTTTCTCTCGAAATAATGTTTTCTGCATATTCCTACTAAGAACTTTCCAATTAGAATGAAACTCGAACGTTACGTCAAAAAAGCTATCGCATCGATATAAATTGGATGTAGATTTGTTCATTAGAACCACATGAATCAGCTTACCAAAAACTGTGATTCGAGGTCACTTTTAACCATAATTAGGTAGAGTCAAATATTGACGCAGTTCGTATATTTTTGACTATAGCTTTTGCTGTATTTGTCCGATTTTGTTCATTTTTGACACACACATGCGTGGAACCATAAGGCATCACTTATGGCATTTCGGATGAAAATATTAAACGGTGTTGCCAAAAACCGTGAAAATCTACTGCAGGGGATCAGGGAAAGATATTGACATGATTCAACAAACTTCATCAACTGTGGAAATATGCGCACCAGCTGGTAAAGTTTGGTGTTTCTAGTTTTTCTAGTCTCCGAGATCTAGGTGTTCATCCGGACGAATGGACGGACATGGCTCAATCGTTACCCAAGGTTATGATAAGCATTTTGGTATAAAGGAGTTGGGGTCTGCCGCGCACAAAACTAGTAAGCCCTTTGTACTTTTAAGCACAGGGTATAATAAACAATTGCTATTTTTTTAATTTAAATCAATTTTTAGCTTCTGCTTACTTAAGGTAAATATTTATAAGAAAACTTTTCATCCGTTCGACGAAATTTCTAGATATAAAAAGAAACATGTACGGGGTCAAACGCTTTAAAACTAAGAGAAAATCACTTCACACAACACAAAGAAAATGGCTGGAGTCAACCAAACGACCCAGATGACCTTATTAAAGGGCCCCGAGAAACGGTTTCCACATAGCCCAGTTCTGCTGCCAGACCCTTGCCAAATAACTAGAAACAGCTGCAAATGTATTACGCATCGCGAGTGCTTCGTTGTTAAACTTATCTCGCTCTTGGATTTTATGTCCAAGAAATTACTACACTAAATAATCATCTCGGCTGTGAAGGTCAACGAGTTATTTGGTTGCTTGGCACACATAATATTTCTAATTGTCTAATATGTACTAAAAAAATTTTGGAAGCTACTTTGGACGAAGACAACGTAATGGAAAACCTTGAAGTAGACTGGCGTCTAGTAAATTAAGCATTTACAAATTTTTTTTTGGGTACTAGATTTTTGATTATCTACACAACTTTTTTCATAACAAAATTAAAATCTGGAAATTTTTATGGTCTCGAATGCTGTGAATCAGTCCAATATATTTTATCTTTATAGATATTGCAACATCCTAAATTTACACATTGGTAAAAAAAAAAATATTTTTCTTAATATGTTCAAAATATGCACTGACTGATCTAGTCTAGTCTTTGTGCAAGACGATGTAGTCTACTCCGTGAGCATTTTGGCTTCGAGAACGACTTTCAAATCCTTTAAAACTATACTGAAGGGTCTATCAGCTACGGATTCGATTCATAATTCTGACAACACAACCTTTAGGTCATTGCTATTCACTTAACTAATTTTCGATTTTATTTAGACGCATTCCCAAGTTCTGTGTGGCTTGGAGTAGAGTGCACTGGTAACTAGCTCCATCTGGTCGCAATAGTTTTTCCAAAACAAGAGCACACCGTGTAGAGTATACGAATCACGTAGACCTGGAGCTAACTTGTGCCACCTTCATAATTATACCAAATTTGTCTGAACGCAGCAATCTGGCAAATGGTGATCGCAAATCGTATTGGTCACTGGAAATAATGCTCTATGCGGTTAGTATTGCGAGGTGCAACATCTGGCCTCCCAAATAGCATTCTCTCTCGCCAATGCCTTGGAAAATAACACGAAATTTCTCCACTTCATGCATAACGGCAAAGATTGATAAATGGATCATTCCGCATACCACAGGTAACTACAGTATTACCACATGTAAAGCATCAGGAAAATTATGCACAGCCTTATGGCTAAAAGATAAGTTTAGGCAATGGCGGCTGCCTGAAGCTTAAACTACTGCATCAAGTGGATTGTAAGTATCAAATCGGGATACTCCTCTACTAGTGCTTTGTCGGCAAGTCAAGAAAATTATAGTTAATTAAATAGTTGCTGCTGTTTCTAAAAAATTGATACTAATTATTTGTGCTTAGATGTATGATTGGTCCACAAAATTACGCAAAGTGATCGAGTACTGAAACCAAAGAGGATAAGGAACGGTTAACACAAAACTAGGTTATTGTGTTGGGAGCTTTCACTACATAGTAGTGATTGAGTATAAGAGAGATCAAAAAATTCAAATCATCAGTTTTTGCCTATAAGAGTGCTATAAGGACTGTTCCAAGACAGGCAACTACTTAAAACTAACCTAACCTAACTACCAGATTGGTGATGATACCTAAAATTAACATTCTTTCAGGAGCTTCACCATAAGCGAATGAGTACCCGCTTGAGTAAGTCATTCTCGTAACTTCATCTGGTGACAGTAGTTGCATTCGTTGACAAAATTGTGAGGAAGTCAAATCCTTATCAAAATCAAAGGTTCTGCCCACCGAGCAAGAATCCACAGAGTCTATACAATAAATGATTTTCTAAAAGTTCGATTCGAATTTTCATCAACTAAAAATTAATGTTATTGTATATGTGCAAATTTTCTTACCGTGGTTGAACTGCGTTTACGCAAAAGATTGTCCAGGCAGAGCTGCACCTCGAATGCTTTCAAATAAAGAAGATGATAACGATCACGGAGCCGTTCCAGGTTACCCTCGCCTTTCTTGTGCTGCGACGAGCTGACTGCTGCAGGCGTGGCCAAGAGTGCCGCTTCGGAGGCAAAGCCACTGCTTGTGCTGCTTGACTTGGTGGCGTCGCTGATTGACGAGCTGGAGCAGTTGCTCGTGAGCGATGCCGGTTGCTGCGATTGTGACAACTGCTGCGGGTTGTCCCCTTCTGAGGCGGCTCGTATACAGGCACTCACCACTCGAGCGTGTGATACAATTTCATGGTACAACACCTGGAAATTGAATAAAAGCAAAGAAAGTATTACTAGTTGGAAGTAATAGTGTAGCATTGGTGTGTGCCAGAAAGAAAGACCAAACCGCATCGAGGCAGTCAACCCGGACATGCCACACGATGCACAACTCACAATTATGGCAATGTAAAGCAACTTTGGCCGACCAATGAATATGGTGCAGCACACAGCGAGTTAGATACTCACAAAGTTGTTTGATCATTATGGAGTACTTACTATATTATATGATATATACTAGTATATATATAGATGCCAGGGAGTTTAATATCTAGGGCGGAGGGTCATTGGCATATTTGCATCGCTTTTAAATGTTCAAATCAATCACTGTAAAATCCTGCCTTCCTAGACTTTCCGACGCAAAAAATTTGTACTTTTATCTGAATAAATAATAATAATAATCGCTTGCAGGTTAAAGAGGTCTTAAGACGATGCATTATACCATCCTTAGGCAACTAAAGGTGCGGACTCTTTCGAAAGTCGTAATACTACGTATGTACATGGGTGTGCCTACACATGTACAGCATGTACATTGATAACCCCAAACATTTACTTAACCACAAGCACCATGTTCGGTCTCATAGACGCCTTAGGTTATCATGCATTGATCTTCCAACAACAGTTTAACCTTACGACCTCTTGTTTTATTGTTTATGGGATCAGACGACTGACAGCTTGGATAAGCAAGCACCAACAAACAGCAATGTTTTAATGTCGAAAGAAAGTAATTACATATTGTATATTAATTAATTATTGTCAGCGAAAAAAAATATTTAACTATTAATTTTAAGTTGGCAAAAAAGTTGAAACGGATGGATAGCTTCAATAAACTTCAAAATGTCAAATCCGCTGTATTTAAAGCAAATTAGACATCGCACATTATTGTAAAAAATGTGATACAGTCGAAGACGTTCCTGATAATGTAATACCCTGTGAATTTAAATACCCTGTACGGTATGGTACAAAGGGTATATTAAGTTTGTGCAAGCCGAAAATGTATGTATGTAACATATAAAAGGAGTTGTCGGAGACACCCCAAAGTTACCTAAAATATGATCAGGGTGAATAGAGAAGTCGATATACCCATGTCCGTCTGTCCGTCTGTCTGTCCGTCCGTCCGTCTGTCCGTGTGAACGCCTAGATCTTAGAGATGGTAAGAGCTAGAGTTACCAAACTTTCACATTAGATCCCATATTATTCCATAGGAGGCAAGTTTATTTTATTTTTTTGATATCGGGGATAAATTATATAGCTCCCATGGGGGTGTTTGAGACGACCTCGACAAAAAAAATATGTTTTAGATGAATAATTCGTTTGTTTATGAAGATATCGTAACCAAATTTGGTATTCGAAAGTTTTTTATAGTTGCCAATCACTGTACCAAATTTGATCGAAATCGGTTGACTATATCATATAGCTCCCATAGGACCGATCGGCCAAAATAACTTTTTTAAAGAAAAATTCGCTATATTTCGTTTTTTAATTAAGATATCGTAACCAGATTTGGCGTTTGGAAATTTTTTAGACCACTTAAGCAATGTGCCAAATTTGAACAAAATCGGTGGACTATATCATATAGCTCCCATAGGTCCGATCTTCCAAAACATCGATTTTTTAACAAAATTTGTTGTGTTTCGTTTGTTTGTTAAGATATTGGGACCAAATTTGACATTCATGAGTATTTTATAGTTCCTAAGCACTGTACCAAATTTAATCCAAATCGTTTGACTAGATCATATAGCTCCCATAGGACCAATCGGTCCAAAAACACGTTTTTTATACAAAATTCGATGTGTTTTGTTTGTTTGTAAAGATATTTGAAATAACTTTGGCATTCATATCTTTTTTAAGGTATTTAAGCACCGTGTCAAATTTTATTGAAATCGGTTGACTATATCATATAGCTCCCATAGGAACGATCGGTCAAAAAAACAATTTTTGCTTAAAAATTCTTCTGTTTTTGGTTTTTTGTGAAGAAATCGGACTTTATTACAAGCTAGTGGTACAGGGTATCCTAAAGTCGTCCGCGCCCGACTTTACGTCCGCCATTTTTTAATTTTGTCATATTCTTTTATATAGAGCTTCCCAGTCGGATTTTTTTTTTACTACATGTAAGTTCCGTAAATTCTTACCGATTTTGATGAGAATCGAAAGTTCCGTCAAAAAAACTATTCAAACTGTATGTGGTAAGTTTTAAGTTCATATGTTGAGGGGTGTTGGAAAACCCACTGGAAATTGTAATTTTTTGTAATTTTTTTTTATCCCACTTTATAATTATCTTTCATGTAGATTTTTGTGGCAGAAGACCAACATGCCGACATTTCTGATTTCAGTAGTTTTTTTTTGTCCAAAACTAAAAGGTCATTCATCCTCTCACTTTTATTGGCTAAGTAGCGACAATTCTACCCTGAAAGTGAAATAATTTCCAGTTAAATTTCAGCGACTATCCAAATAATGTAGAATGTCAAATATTGCTGCTACCTAATTTTTATAGATATTTTATTCTGGTTTTTAATACTAATTTTATGAAATTCGAAATTTTCGAAAACAAAGTCATCTACTCTCTAGAAATGCTGGACGTCTGTGGCAATCATTAAAGCTAATGCGGCATCGATTTTCGGGTTTTTATGCGAAGAAGTTTTATAAAAATTTGACCTATTTTAAAAATTGGTAATTCTAAAAGCGTCAGATTTTACATGCAAAAGTATCAAAAGTATAGTATCGATACATCGAACAAAACCATCGATAGTATCCGTAAAATTGAACAATCGATACTGCCATCGATAGTATCCCATCTCAAGTGATTAGTAGTAATTGAGTTTTTTTTTTAGGCCTTAAGCAATATATCGGATTTGATTGCAATGAGGTGAAATTAGTAAATTTTTGACCATAAATTATTGACACACAGATGAATGTGATCATGACGAATGCCTCCACTAAGTTTCAAATTCCAAAAACAGGCCCAAAGTTTGTGAACTCTTAATCATTTTCTACGTCCAAAATACTTATAGAAACAAAATTTAGACCCCCGTCAATCGGCTCGTTTTTCTCGCGCCAAAAAACAATAACATTTGGCATCTTTTCGGCTTTAGCACCCGTTATTATCACCTATGTAAGCTATAAAAGTAGTAATATTCATGTAATTTTCCAAAAACACAGTCATTCAGTCCAGTAACGAATCCTTAAAAATACTCATTCGTAATGATGACCATAATTAGTTTATAAGTCAAAATACCGAGAGAGAGAGAGAGAGAGAAACAACCAAAAATCGTTGCTGGTATTGATGCCTAACTCATAAATATTCGTAACATCCACAAAGATACAGTCTGACTCTATCTTATATTAGTATACCCTGCGTTCACAATTATAAAAAAAACTAATAAACATGTCTGATTTTTTGGTCTCTCAGGTTTGGTCATGTTGCAAAGCCGTCAAAAAAAAGATCGTGACGAAAACAAAACTATCCCTTATCGTTCTTATCTGCCATAAATGCAAGACTTGGATGTGATCGTGTCAAAGTCTGTAATATCTTCTCTTGGATTTACTACGCTACTTTCATCAACAATAGGTTCAATTTTTTAATTCCACACATTTGGGGCACAAAACGGTTGTGGTTCTTCGCTACGCTTTGGGCTTTGTTTTGTACTCTCCTCTTAAGCCCCTGTGCCTGTTTATTCAAGCATGCTGCGACCTAACTTTTTTTAATGGAGAAAATTGTTTCCCTCGAATGCCGGAGCGTTGTCCAATGGGGTCCAACTATTTTGCACTTACTTCATTTTAAACCTAAACCTCTTTCAAGTAAAGGTGTCAATAGTGTCAAATTATGCTCTGAAAACGCACTACCGCACTGTGAGTCATGAGTCGTCTCGTCTATGGGTCATTAGTCTATCTCTATATGAAGCTCAGACATTTTCTGTAATTAGCTGCGTCATGAAAGGCAAACGCTGCTGCTATAAGGCGGCGTTCAAATATGTTTTCACATTTTCTTTTTTTCCATTTTAAGCCGTTTTGCAGCACATAAGACACTTTAAAGATATTTTGTTTCTAATTATATCGCCGCAGCTTTTTTTTTTCTCGAAATGCTCAGTATGAATTTCTGGATATTTTCCAATTGCTTTCACTAGCGTCTACACCAACCAAGGGGATCAAAAATATAGTATTTTAAATTTTTGCTTAACGAAGTTTTAATTATTCACCTTTACAATTGGTAGTAATAAAGAAAAAATCAAGTTCAATCGAAAATTCAAGTGAGGATAATTGACTTTTACTTTCCATAATTCATGTCGAAATATATTATTTGGCATTATTTGGTTATTTATATTATGTAAAATAAAAAGTTCCTGGCGTTTTTATCCCGTTTGTTGGCCATTTAGAAAATAACAATTTCCCGATTGAAGAAGTCCACGTTCCTATCGTTTATCTTTAAGTGATAGGTATGTGAGATAGAACATCCAATTCGACCTATCGGACCGTCTAATGCGTCATTAAAGATGTGTTCGGCTTGGCGTTTTCTTGATGGAGCCTAAGTGGTCGATCACATACTTTAATCTGGTTACAGTCCTTTGCCATATTTTTAGATCCAAGTTGATATAATATGCTTATTAATATAATTATATTATATTATTTTGACTTATTATAAAGTTTTGGAAAACTAGCTATTCCCTTAAATGAAAAAATATTTAAAAAAAGCCAGAAAAGTCTATTTTTATGCCAGATAGAGAACAAAAACTGGCCAGGAAAATTCCCTGACATGAACCCCATCGAGAACTTCTGGAAGTTTTTAAAATCTGAAGTTGCCTATGATAAAACCCCTACAATTAAGCAAGAGTTAATAAATTTCATTTTTACAGCTACTTGGAAACAAATCCTTGAGATGTGTTGGCTCCTAAAGGCGGTGATACAAAAAAGATTTTTTTAATGTAAAAAATAATATTTTTTTTTGAGGTAGAATATATCACTTTTTATTGGTCAATATTAAATTGCCTTTTAAATGCCAATTACTTGTTATAAGTAAGAAGGGCTTCATTTTAAAGCATGGATCCAATAATATGGCAAGTGTCTGTAGTTATTAACAATATAGGTTCGGATTGAGTGTTTGGCGTATGGAAGCAGTTCATAGGGGATGATTACCTTCCGATGCCACCAAACACACAGCAAAGCCTTCTTGGCCGCTAATCCGGACTTGGCAATCGTTTAAGCCGACTTCCCGCGATTTGACCACGATCTTGTTTGGCTGTTGTTCTTGTATGTGGCCCATTTCTTATTCCCAGTCACCATCCGCTTCGAAAATGGGTTGATTTCGTTACACTTCAACAAGCATGAATTTTGTCCAATAGGTTTTTTCTTGCGATAATTCGTGTACCACGCATAAATCGAAGTTCTTGAGACTAGGCTTATGAAACTGGTTCCAAACGGTTTTGTGGCTAATCTTTAGTTCTGGGCAGATGCATAGCCCATCTTCGTCGTCTATATTATCAAAACTAAGTCGTTGAAATTAAATAATCTTATCTTTCTAGAAACAAAGCCATTCCTTTGTTTTTTATACTCTTTCTTTTGCTTCCTGCTTTTAGCCCTTTGATCTAAGCAATAACTGGCTAAGGAAAAAAACTCACCAGTACTAAACTAGTCTCCCTCTACGTCACAAGAATCATTATTAGCTGAATTAATACCGAATTTCTGAAACTATCAATGCACCTAAAATCCCATTTTTGTTCCACAGTCTGCTATAGCTAGAGTTGGCATTCCATTCACATTGCTTTTGAGTCACTGCTAAGACTAAAATTCCATTTTATGGCGTTGGAGTAAAGAAATCTATCGACACATTGTGTGTTTATTATCGTTATTTCCTCGCGAAGTCATGCTGTTTTAATTTTTGCTGAGGTGGAACGGTGAAAGACGGTGTTGGTGTATGACTGTATACCAAATTTATACTTGACCGAAACCACATGCTATCAACCCAGGCTCACATAAAAATGTATTCATCATTCATCAGGCAAAAAAGCGTTTACTAGTTTTCGACGCCAAGCCGAGTGCTTCTTGTTTGAATAATTGGGCATGGATAGATGGGCACAAAAAGATTTACTATTATTTTTAAAAGGCTTTTGGGCAAAGCCAAATTCAGATCACAGGGGAGGGAATCGCAGATCGAAGGATTTCTTTAGAGGGAGGTGGGCACACTTCACATGCATGTCTTGGGATTTTTGAGGTGTCATGTTGGAGAAACGCCAAAGTTGCGTATCTTGTTTGAGCATCTTTGTTGATAGTGAAAGTAAAGTCTTTAATATTTTTGTTGTTGTTGTAAGTCCTAGCCTGCAGTGGTAAAAAGTGGCCCAAACAGACAAAGAAGTCAAAACCAGTTTGTCCAAATTACTGAAATAGTTTATGCATTTTTTAACTATGTATTGTATTACATTTCTTCCTACATATTTGATTTACTATTTCGTTCTTTTACTATTGGAGTGTTCATAAAGTTGTAAGGGCAAACTATCCAACAACAACACAAACTATTAAAAAATGTGTGTATATGTGTAACTACGAAAAATTGGGAGAGTATTGTAAGAAGGTAAACAAATACAGGGTGCGCCATTTGAATGTGGTCGATGGAAATATTGAATAACTTTGACAGATTTCAACCGATTGACGTCGTCGAACACATTTTGGAAAGGTTATTGCATTACAATTTTAACCATGAATCGATTCACGCCCAAAGAACGCGCGGAAATAGTGACAATGTTCATTAAATGTAATCGTTCAGTTGTTGCAACACAGCGTGCGTATCGTCAAAAGTATCGCGGTCGTTCTGCGCCTAAAAGTGACACTATTCGTCGCTTAGCTTCAAATTTCGAGAATCACGGGTCTGTAGCGGACCGTCCACATTCAAATCAACCACGTCCTCGATGATCAAATGAAAATATTGAAGCTTTTTAACGGAGTGTTGCAGAGAATCCTTCTGTCTCGTACCGCCGCCGGTCTCAGCAACTAAACATCAGTGGAACTACTTTGAGGAGGATTCTGAAAGATGATCTGGATATGTTTCCATATAAAGTGCAGTTAACCCAAAGATTATTGGAAACAGACAATCCGCGACGCGTGGCTTAGGCCAATAACGTTATTCGAGTGAGTGAATCGGAGCCCGATTTTTGGGAGCGAATTTTAATGACTGATGAGGCCCATTTCACACTATCTGGCACTGTAAATAAACAAAACTGTCGCATTTGGGGGAAAGAAAATCCTCATACTATCCATCAAACTCCACTGCATGATCAGAAAGTGACTGTTTGGGCCGGTGTCTGCTCAAAAACCATCATCGGTCCGTTCTTCTTCAGAGTTGGGGAAACTGTCCATGGGGATCGGTATCGATGGATGTTAGCACACTCTGTTTTACCAGAAATGCGTGAAAAAGGTCTTAAAGGCTTTTGGTTTCAACAAGAAGGCGCGACATGTGACACCGCGAAATCAACGATGAACTTCTTGCGTCAAAAGTTCCCAGGACGTGTGGTATCGAAAGGGGGACACTATTTTTTTTATACTCTTCGAGTGTTTTGAAACTCCAAGTAAGTATTTGTAAATAACCGTCCAATATGTATGTATATTGTTATTAAAAAATGATTGAATTTATAATTTATTTTCAGTTGAAGAGCAAAATATACAGGGTGTTTTTTTAGAGGTTTGACATTTCATTATGGATAGACTTACACCAGAGCATACATTCAGATGGAGTCGTCGGAAACTCCCCAAAATAATCTTAAGTTATGAACAGGGTGACTACAGAAGTCGATATACTCATTTATGTCTGTCTCCGTCCGTAGGAACGCCTAGATCTTAGAAATGGTAAGAGCTAGAGCAACCAAATTTTCAGATTAGATGCGTTTTAAAGTCAGGGGAGACAAGTTTTATATTTTTGATATCGAAGATATATTACATAGCTCCCAAGGGGTCTTGTAGACGACCTCGAAAAAAACAAAAAGTTGTAGATGAATAATTCGTTTTTTTATGAAGACATCGTAACCAAATTTGTCCACATTTTAATTAAAATTCGTTGTTTCGTTTGCTTGTGAAGGTATTGGAGCCAAATTTGACATTCAGAAGTTTTTAAAGTACTCACGCACCCTACCAATATTTTTCCAAAATATAGTATCAATTGGTCAAAAAAACGTTTTTTGATTAATCATTTCATAGGCCAAGGCCAATTTAAAAAGAGTCAACAACGCTGAGAGGAACAACCATCGATTTGACTTTTTCAACGCACATTTCACTGGAAACACTCCCCCACTATCCTTAACAAAATAACGCGGATTGGAGATCTTAAACGTAAAATTATAGTCCGTAAACCGACTTTACAGAGGGGTTTTTTTTTATTTTATACTAACTTCTAAACTATTGACCGCTAACGACACTTTGTCACTTTATGTAAAAAATAATAGCGGCGCTTATTTATTTATTTTACTAAGTTAATTCAAATTGTAATTTTTAAAGTTTAGTTTAAGACCATAAACGGCAATTAATTTTGCTAATTAAAAACTCAGAAATTTAATTTATTACTTCCAAGACTTTGTGGCAACACCTGAGTCATATTTTACTAGAGAGTTGACAAGAGAAATTTACCATTAGCACTAAAATTAAAATTATAAAGACAGATAGCTCGGAAATTTTGTAAGAATCGAAATTCCGACGAAATTGGAGAGAAATTGATTTATGCATCACCCCTGGTATAGAGGACCGTAAGCGAAAGAAAAATAATTCTTCTTAACTTAAATTTTTTCAATCTCTAACCCACTTATGCCACCAATTTTACCCCACTACTCCAAAATCTGCTTTAAGAGCTTGAAAGCTGCTAAGTGGTTGCCTTTAAAGTCTCTGATATACAAATACATTTTTTTTTAAGATTCCACTCACAAACAAATTTAAAAGAAGTGGAAGCGGTGCCCAACCCTTTTTTCTAAATTTTAATGACTCTTGCTCTAGCGTCTATTCACATCTACTGATGTTGGCGTTGGTCTTATGGTGCAAAGGAATAAAAATCTTATATCAGTTCAAATTAGGTTAGGTCTCAAAAGTCTTTAGACCAGCGTGTTTGTCTTAATGGAAGCGCTGATTAATCTCAATCTCGTTGTTTTTATAGCCACACTACATTTGGTAACTTCATAATCGTAACTTAAGTCATTACCGTAAAGCGCTTGTAATAGTAAGTTTATTATATCTTAATAAACTGGTATTTCAGCAGTACCAGAATATTTAGAATCGAATTTTAATAGTTTAATATTTGTAATTGTTTAAAAATTGACTAAATCAATATCATCTTCTGGCCTTACGATCTAGTGAAAGGGATCTTAGCAACGGTTACCCCAAGATGCGGAGTTGATGGTAATGATTGAAACATTCCTAAAAACTATAATAGTGAAAGTTAAGTAAGGTTGGCTAACAAACTGACAAAAAAAAATATTTAAAACAAGAATAAACAAATTTATTACCTTTGAGCGGGTTACCGACAATAGGATACCCTATATCTCAAAGTATCACCCTGTCATAGGTTTATATATATAACATTTAAAGTTTCCAGCCGATATTCCCACGCCTTCTACCCACGCCTGTCTCCATCTCTAATGCTCTTGACCCTATCGACCCAATTCACTAATATTCCCCTTTAATCGCAGCTCCTTCAAGTTAATAGATATAGCAAACTAGCCAGCTCAACCAAAAATATCGTTGCATCTTACAACCTACCAATTTAAATAAACGAAAACAAGACCGCATCCGATAACTACACAACAAGGAAATCGACCGAGTGTAATTGTGGTGGCTATTGAATCCGACGGATTGAAAACTGCGCAGTCGTCTCTGTTGCATGATTGAACGCGCATGTTGCAACAAGTGAAATTGCGCGTTGGCGGCTGCGATGACAATCATCGCACAATCATTGGATTACGATGTCTACAATAGGTGGCTAACTGGCTGCGCGCTGTGATGCCAATTTTATTGGCTGGCAAGGTGCAGTCAGATGGGGTTCAAGGGACCCGCGTGCATGCGGCGAAACTTTATTCACGGTAATCATATTTCAAATGTAAGCAGAATAAATAAACAATCTCTGGGCATGTTACGCCCCCGAGTGTCGCCACCGACGCGCTGCTGCGAGGCGTCGAGACGCAACGAAAGACACTGTCATTGACAAATTATCATCGCGATGAACCCTTGGCATTAGAGATTGGAAAACAATGCAACAACATGAATGTTGTATGTATTGTGTTGTATATGAAGTTCGGATGTCTGCATCCCAAGTCAACAACGACAACTGAAACAGGTAACATCAGTAGAAAGTATGCATCTGGCTTATTCCATGACATTTGCATGTCGCAATGGAAAATTCAAATTAAATTTATTTTTTGGGAAATAAAATGAAGGTTTATGTAATCACAGTCACACATAGTACAGCTAACAACGGACAATCGTGACTAGCAAAAGATTTTTTAGGAAACATTCGGTGAACAATCAAGAAACTCTGCATACTATTCACGATCATCAACGACATTGTTTAAACCAGGGCTGCCCAGGTCTATTACTCATCTAGCTCTTTTTTTGTTTGGTTTTGTAATTGACCTAAGGCGTAGGCACTAATGTTGGAAGCAACATCGATATTATGACGATGCGCCGATTTTCTTTAATTTTTTTTCCAACCAACGTTATTTTTATTACGATTTTCGATTATCGTACAGATCCCGTTAGGTAATTTGCCGCAAAAGTAGTTTAAATTAAATTTATTTAATAAGAAGTAATAGTCATAATTTTTTAAAAGGATGTTGTCATTCCATTAGAGAAGGAGAAAGTTTTAAAAAAGTCTGTTGTATTTACGCTCACACATACGTATTTTATAAGAAATTTGATTTTTTATGTATATAGACGCCAAAAAAAAAACACCCTATTAAACAGACAATATATGGACATTCTACTATTTTGATTTTTTTTTTTAAATCAACTGATGGAAAATCGCCAAAGATCCATCAATATATATAGAGCAGTACAGTTGTTTACGGCATAGAAACCAAGGAGAGGTATAAAAGTCAATGCCATAGGGTTCAGCAATATGCAATTATGATACTTTTACAGTATTATTTTTTGTGGCTTGCGGTATCTTTTGTGTTTGTTTTCGTTGTATACCTTGTGACAAAAATTTTCCGGAATTTCTAAATAAAACGAAAAATAGTTAATTCTCAATATTTAGTTTGTGTCCTTCAAAATATGCCGCTTCTGAAGCAATACACATTAGCCAACGCTTCATCCAATCTTCAAAGCATTTTTTATAGGCGTTGGCCGGGACCGCGTTCAGCTCTTTCGTCGCATTCTGTTTTATGGTCGGTATGGAGTCAAAACGGATTCCCCGAGTGGCAATTTTAGTTTTGGAAAGAGGAAAAATTCACACGGGGCCATATCCGAACTATACGGTATTTATCGAGTGTTTTGCCTTAAATGCGTTCACAATCGCATTTTTGCATTGTAAACTTCGACGAGCACAAATGAGGTGGACTGGTATTAATAGCTGCCGTAAACAAACTGGTGGACAGATCCAGCTCATTTTTGGCATACTCAATAAGTACAGCCCTACCAACATACAGAAACTCAAAATAAAAAAAAAAAAGTTTTAAGAAATTTTCCGATAACTAGATGTAGATATTTTTTAATTATTAGTGGAAGAAGAAAATATAGTGGAGTTGATCCCTGTAAGAACAATCGCATACGCTATTGCGTATTGGGGACACGAATTGCAAGTAAGAGTTATAGGGTTGAAAAAAATCAAAACGAAAAAAGTACTTTGGATAAAAGTTAGCCTGCACTTTTATACATATCATATTTTTAAAAGGACTATCAGGAACAAGGATTAATTTATATTCCTAATTTTATTTTAAAAAAATATATTTATATTGATCTTTCAAGAACATGTTAAGCATTGGTGCAAAAATACATCAATCATTGTAATACACCCCTTAGTTCAAAAGGCCTCCAAATCCAATATTTTTCCTTAAAATATCTCTACGAAAGCTCTGATGGAACTAATGGTTTCTCTGGCTCATACAATATTTTCCTTGACGGACGCACAGACGAATGAACATGGCTATAAAGACTTTTTTATTCATTCTGTTCATACTTTAGGTAACTTTTGGATGACCTTACATACCTTTAGAACCTTACGGGTATAGTGCTAAAAAGTTTTAACTGATTTATAAGTTGAATAGAAGTGGTAAAACGAGCGCAGAGGCGAAGTGGAAAAGACTGCAAAGTCACTTTAATTATTTTTAAAATAAGGGTATTTAAAAAGTCATAATCTTAGATAAAAGTATCATTTCATTGCTAAAGGAGCTACGAAAATTAAATTACTTAAAACGAGTAAGTTAAATGAGTTGTATCGATGGATGCCACTGAGCCTATTCAAAAGGTTGCGCAGTTTTCGATTCAATTCGTTAATTAGCCAAGACCTATCGATTGTTAATTAATAGCGGCTTAATGGCTTCCGTTGAACTTGAATAAAGTCATTTGGGGGGCTAAGGTATACATATATTGTCAGAAGCGTCCACACCTGGTTAAGAATTTTACAAGGTCGCAGAACGTTAAGCCCTTAGTACTTAATCAAATTTTAATTAGAGGTGAGGGTGAATTTAACCATTTGCTAGCGGGCAATATTCGAAATAAATACGTTCGTATCTTACAAAAGTGCACATCTTGCTTTTTATGTACATGAATTTGAAGCTTAAATATTTGTAATAATCTAAAACTCGTTCGACGAAATCGGATAATCTTGACTTGGAACAAAAACATAAAAAGATTTTATACTTTTTAAAAGTACTTGCTCTTATGACTTTTCGCTACCTCCTGTCTGCATTGCGCAAAACTATAATAGCCTTTGTCTAAAGAGTATAAGATATAAAGATGCATCAACCATTAAATTAAATCCTAGTTTACTTTAATGATTGATTTAAACTGTTTTAAAACAAGTTGTTAGTTGGTTGGGACCAAGGATTACTCCCAGTCGTGGCTGCCTAACTAATGAAGGCAATTTATTGAATGAGCCCAAAACCAAACTCGAAATCTACTTAAAATCATAATAGACTTCCTTGTTTTTACCTTCAATCATTGTATTTTTTTTTTAATTTATAGCTATAGCCTTGCCTAATGCTGTAGTGATAAAGGGTATCTCCAAGTCGACCGCGCCCAATATAAATCTGCTATATTTTTTTTCTAATTCTAACAAGCAGACACCGTCACGATTTCCGGTTGCGCTTTTGTTGCGTACTTGTTTGCATCATAACCAAAATCATATTAAAAATAAAAAACTAGCTAACAAACTTTACATAATCTAATAATTAGGTCGATCCAGTAGTTGCCCTCTCGGCGCATTCAACCCTAGTTAAGCGAGCTCTATTTTTTAAGCAGTGCTAACTATTAGAAAGCGTAGGTTAAAGTTTCAATGCTGGATGGGCCGACTATAACATACCCTGCACTCTTTTTCAAGAAACCGATTTAATAACTGCAACAAACCGTATATTTTCCTCAAGCTTTCAAAGTTTTTGTGAACTTTTAAATCTTTGGTTTAGCGACTGAGTAGTTCTTATAGTGCGGGTTTATCGGGAGAACGTAAAACCTAATCAACCGGAAAATAATACGCACAATTTAGTCTCTCTAGCTCGTATAGTCTCTAAGAAGCTTTGTTCATACGGACAGAGAAGCAGACGGGGGTCTTACTTTACCTTTGAATCTTCTGTATTGGATGTAAAAATTAGCAAATCGTTCTAGGCTACAAAATTTTTAGTCTCTTCCACTTACTAATTTATATTAAAATTTCTGACCGCAAACAAAACAATTGGCTTACCTGAAATGAAAAAAAAGTTATATATATATATTAGTTATACACTAAAAAGTTGCAAATGATTTATAGTATATACAGTAGGAAGCTATATATAAATATATAGTATATAAGTAAATACTGACTTAAATCACTGCGAAGCATGTTTAAAATGCCTCTACAGTCCTATAGAGTCACTCCTGTCGAATTGCACATCACACTTAAATATTTTGACAGTTTGAAATTAAAACGTTTCCAATTAATTTTAAGTATTGTCTCTATAGCTCATGGAAATAACTGCAACATAATATGTTAAATGTTTTTCTGGGTGTTTACATTGTCGTACGGAAATGCAGAAGTGCCCGAGTTGCAGAGTGAGCAGTCCTAGCACTAAAAATAAGCTGTTTAGTAGCTTTATACACATTTTTACTTTGTTTTTCTTAAAACCATAAAGAAATATTTTTTGATACTTGTAATTATATTATAAAAAAAACACGTTTTTCATACTTTTGCAGTTTATTGATGGACAAGCAGCAAAGGCACGCCCTGGGTGATCTTGACGATTTTTCGAGCAAAAGTGTCCAATTTACTATACGTTAGCACTATTATTGAAATATTCACGAGGTTGTCTACTACTAAACATCAAAATAAAAACGCATCTTGTTTCAAATTTTACAGAATGGTACTCGATAGAAGCACTAACTTAAGACATCTTAACATATGAGATATTGACACTCCTTATTGGGGCTGAGACAAGGAAATGCGCAGGTCAAACCTCTGGATATGATCAAGACAGAAGGTCTTGGCAAAGCGGACTTAAAACTCCTGGTAGCATACCTATCGGGTATGCAATCATAATACCATCTACAGAAAATGAGCTTACCGGAAGGAGCCTATCGCATTGGAAAGGAAAGAAAACTCAGACATGGGATTTAGCTTCTCTGCAGCTGTCTCCATTGTTGGAGATTTGAGCTAATTACACTAACGATCTGTAACTGCCATGCACAATCAATTATAACTTTGGATTATCTCAACTACGTATACACGATAGTAAAAATGTCACTGAAACCAATAAAAACTTTTATTACTTCCAGTCTGCAGTCTGTTTTATTATTTACGAACACACAAATTTTCAGATGTTTTTTTTTTTAACATTTTCTTTTTTTTTTCCATTGCAAGCCACAACGAAGATGTCAACTTGTACTGCAGCTGAAGGAAGCCGAATAAGTGTTTTGTAGCTATACCACCATCGAAGCTCTTGAGATTTGATATGGAGGAAGATAATACTAGCAATTGGCATCTACTCAATAACACTCAATAACAAGGTATTGAAGACATTTTTGTGGTCATTAAATCTTTCAGCCATAAATAAATTTAATATATTTTAAATTTAAATGCAAGACTTCGTTACTTTTTTAAATCCGCGGAATTACTTTCTCAACAAAAATACATTTTCCATGCATCTTTAGTATTTTTTGACGGTTTTTTATGCGGTAATTACCATTTATTTAGAGTTAGTGGATTTTAAACGGTGGGCAGAGTATGGATTTTTACATATTGTGCCAGTAGGTACAAAGGGTATTCCAGGTTTATGCAATGAATGTAATGGACAGAAGATGGCGTGGCAGATCCGAATTCCTTTATACCAAAATGCTTATTATAAACTCAGTTAGCGATTGAGTCATCGGTAAAAACTTACAATATACATATCGTTTTGCAATAATCAGAAAGAAAAAAAGTTTTTAACAGGAATATACATATATAAAAATTACAATATATATCTATTGTAATTTTTTCAAGAAAAATGATACAAGGTATTAAACTGTCGGACACCGCATCGGCTGTATCACATTTTTGTTATCGTTTTTCAGAAACAAATTATAAATTTATAGGCATTACGCTTTCTAAACTTTCCGAAAATGTACATTTTCTAAAAAATTTAATTTCTGTAATTTGGGAACACCAACTAAATCTAGTCCATTATTTGTATTCTACGCTTTTTACAGCTGTTTCATATGATTTGATATTTTAATTTTTTTATAAATTATCATCGTTTGGAAAAATTATATTTTCATTGCAGGGAGACCATCCCGATTCAAAGTATTTAAGCCAAAAGCGTTCATTTCAAAGTATGGGAAGCCTTCTTGAAATAGATACAGACCTATCCATTCCTCTATACGATCGCTCCGACCTTGCATATCATAGGTATACGATAACTCAACTTGTCATATGGACATATAAATATGTAGCCAGATGTAGTCTTTTTATTACTTCAGCCACGCCCCATTTTACTCCAGTTAATTTATAGTTACAGTTACCCTTAGAGAATTTTTATATTTCATTTAAAACTTTATATTGATTTTCCACGACTAAGTACGACCTCCATTAATGTTGAGAGCTTAAAAAAGATAATTTTGCATGAAGTTAAGTAAATTTTGAATGACTAGTTTATCTAATTTCGTTCATTTCGATCGATTTAGATTCAGAATTTTGATATTGAAAGTTCCAATTCTGAATAAATTTCCATTGCACGTTACGTTATTCTCCTTATATCAAGATTATCTACTATGGCGGACTACCAGAATGTCAGTTCTTTTTATTATGCTGCGGATCGTTTGGGACCCTATGCATGATGGTCTTGTTTTTTTCGCATTTTAAGTAGAATTTTATACAAAATAAACTTTTTTGCAAGATGTTGCACACGAATAACTTGTATAATAATATAATATACTATATATAGGAAATAATAATCGCACAAAAAAAAATCAAAAAATTCACAACTTAAATTTTAATTATCACTTCGAAACGCGTTTTTTATCCAAAAAGTTCATTGTATCTTCTGCTTATTTCGCTCTAAAATTCATCGAGTTGAGGCTTTCAGCTTAAGGTATAGGGTATAAAAAGGTTAGACATCAGTTGCATACTCCGCGAGCAAGCAACATTTTTGTTTCTTTCGATGATATTCGATAGCAATGATTCTGGTCGTCAACTCAAATGGCAACTTCTTCGACCACTTCAAATACTGGTTTGCCTTGGTTTGGTCAAAAGATGTAGCAGCATTACATTTTTTTTCAACTTCTTTTTTCGCAGTACTGACAATCTTGGTAAATACAAATGTAGTTGTGTAGGTGAACGTGTGAGTTTATTGGTGCAACACACCTAGATCCAACAAACAAACTTTTTTTCCATCAATTGCCTGTCCTCAGTTGTACAGTAAATGATGGTAAATGAAAATTATTTCTATCTTCAACGTCAGGGTTCGTAACAGGTCTCACGAAACGAGCGACTCCTAAACAGAGGTACTACCCGCAGAAAGCTCATGAGCTGACTGGGGCCTCTTGCTGCGAGAGAAGAGACGGAACGCGTCACGGTTCCCTGCTTGCGATATTTCTTCGCACAGACGCAGTGTGGTGCATCCAATAGACCAGAAATTAGAAAAATTAAAGTCCGAATTATGAGGCCAAAATGTAGTTAAAAAATCAAGCATTTTGGGTATTCATTTTGTTTTCGCTGGGATTTAGCGCATATTTAAAAAAAAAAAGTCTTAGATTACATCTTTTTTTCGGTTACAAACAAAGATTTTGAAAAATTTTTCTGATATGTAAACACTTCCAAGTAAAGAAGCCACTAAGATTTCTAGATAAACATCACCTATAGTTATAAAATTAACTGCATAACATTAGAGTACTCAAATGGGCATGGAAAGTAAAACCAAATATTGTAAAAAGGACAATTTGAAAAGATTCTCGTTCATCAACAACCAGATTCTACATGAAATTACAAAAATTTTAAAAGAACAGAATTACTTCCAAAAAATACATTTTACCCCAGTTGCTTCTGGAATCATCTATAATAATATAAAAGAAACTTATGTTTAACGTGTTTCCAAAAAATATAGATCTGTATTCTTTGGTGTTACGAATGTTCTCATGAACGCGTCGATGTTTTTCAAATCTGATTTTTGCGTGTTTTAGAGGCTGTCAATACGGAAGTTTTAAGCCTATTGCGATGTGCTTGTGTGTATTGTTTCGTGAGATATACACATTTTTGTGAATATCGTGAATATAGCATTGTAGAAAATTGTTCAACACCGGGTATTGGACATTAAGTGCAAAGGGATTGAAATGAAATGAATTTATTACAGATACGAGCTCTCTTAAGAATACTTAAGTTCGTCCAAACGGCTTTTTAGAGAATCATGAAAGTCAACTAATCCAAAAATCTTATGATTGTCTGGATAAGCTAACTAGAGAATCTTACGATGTTTATACATTTTAAGAGTATTCAAAAAGTCACTAGAACTAAAATTCCAAGATTTAATTCCAATGTAAATTTTTTTAAGTTAATATAGAACTTAGGAGCTTTAGTTTTTTATCAACGTAAGGACTAAATTTACTGGTGTTGTCCAACCACTTGATACCCCAATAATTCCCCTTCAATTTCTGTCGTGGCAGACCATGTACGCTACGATAGCGATTGAGTCATGTCCAACATGGAGATCAAAGAATCTATAGACACCAAATTTAAGCAGAAGCTGCGCATTACTCGTAAGTAAAGGTTTTCGAATCATTTCAGTATGTTTATACCTATAGTGACTCCCACAACTTCTTACATAATGTATAAAATCTAGAATACCCTTGACTACACATGGGTACAGTGTATAAAAACGCGTTTGCATAAATGTGTATGAGTATTATGTATATGGCAGCGTGTTTCTTATCCTTAAAACAAGTTTCTTAAAAGAGACCCAAAACTGGTTTTTAAACAAAATCAACTGGCAACAGAATAACTGCAAATCAAAGAAAAAGAAAAAAATCTCCTTTTACAACAATAACATCATGTTAAATGCAAAGGCACGGTCTTAAAACAAAGTTAAAAGTTAGGATAGCTCACAAGAACCAGGTAGGAGGAAACCTCTTGTTACATCTGCTACAGAGAATTACAAAATGCAGTAAGCTCAAGAGCAAAAGTCCGATGAACAGCTGCTGATAAAGACGAAAAGGTAACTTGAGAATAAATACTAGGAAAAAAAAACTACAAACAGGGCATTTAAATATGGTTGGCTTTCCATTGTTTTGTTTTGTTTTGTTTTATTACAGAGCGACACTTCAGACTTTACAATGTAGGCCGCCCACATTGGAACTGACATAAATGTCAAGCAAAGGTGGCAAGTAATCTATCAAATAAGCTATCCGAAGTTTACAAATTTTAGAAAGCAAAAAGTTACATAATAAACAAAACACCGACAACCACCAAATATAATTTCTGCACTTGTTTCCAAAGGCATTCAAAACAAAGAAAGGTTCTGCTATTAAAACAACCCTCTCGATACTCTCTAAATAGTCTGACGAAGTAGTTTTCGCTCTACACGCAACTCAAATACTCTGGAAATAACTGCGGGTATGTTTTAATGGGATAACATGCAGCTGCCATTGATAACTTATGTGTTGGGCAAAACCAATTTTCTATTTTCCATTTTATTTCTACTATTGAGTGGGGTTGCTTGCAACTGGTTGAGTTTATTTAGTATAGTACATAAGGGAAAATTACCTCGAAAATTTTTGGACAATTCTTTTCATAATATATACATAGGTACTATATGTAGAGCATTAACTTATTTGTTTGCCTTCACTGAACTACAAAGCCAACCAAAATAAGCAGAGTAAGGTTCAGCCGACCGCAAAAATTACCATTAGAGGGGCACTAAGCTCTAACGAACTAAGCTAAACGAAGCATAAGAGGCCAACTTAAGCCTTCTACCTCTGGTCAAGGTCTAGCTCTACGAATAAGAGGGGCGACGTATAATATCCAAGACTTTGGTCACTCAAGGATTCTACAGGGAAACCGTCTTATGAAATGAAATAACGAATGCGTGTAGGATTTTACTGCAGCTAAAGAAACAAGGGTGTTTGCTGTCTAAACAAAACTCATTGCTCGACCGTAATTTGAGCAATTACCGGACACTGGCTGGTGAGAATACATGCACCAAGGCGGTGGAGCACCTCGTCTGTCACTTCCCTGGATTGTATAACGCAAGATTTTTTTCCTCAAGTACTATCTAAATGAATTATCGCAGCTTCCGAGAACAGCGTACAAATTGACTTTAGTACATATCGAGGACATGTTGAATGGACAAGGGTGCAGTATTGCAACGCGCTTATTTTTGGCCTAAGTGAGTTGGGGCTCCAGGTCCCTAACCTAAATTATTTGTTTGCAGTTAAATTAAGAGTATTATAGTTAGTATCTTTACAAGCATTGGAAAAAAAACTATGGTAAAGTTATGTCCGAAAGTGCACTGCATTTAATTATCTTCAAGCCAATTAAGTTCCTTTCACATAAGCACACCTGCGGATAGCATATTGATACCCTGCACCTTTTGTTGTAAAGGGCATATTTATTTTGGGCAAGGTATATGGAGCGAGATCCCATCAACTAACCCAAAACCAAAATAATTATATCACGAACAACAAGCTGGAATTCAAAAGTATTTTTAGAGTTCCTAAGCTCTTATAAAACGCTTTTGACAATAGGCGAAGGTTTTGAAGGTCTTTTCACGTTTTCTTAAGGTTGCAAGTATATAAGATTAATGAAAGTATACTACTGTGCCCAAAAACTAGTAGGAATTTTTCGATTTACATTACGCGGGTAAATATTTTCCATCATTTTTTTTTTTTTGTTTAAGTCGGTGCAACTGTTACTGACTTCCATGCCAAATTATATGTCAAAATATTCATTAGTGTTTGAGTTACGCTTGTTTTTGTGCGACACAAAAAGTGAATTTGGTGATTTTTACAATGTCTGAAATTATTCAACAAAGAAGTGCGATCAAATTTTGTTTCCTGAATGGAATAAATGCTGCAGAAACGTTCAAAATGTTGAAGAAGGCATACGGGGACCAAGCTCTATCAAAATCAACAACATATGATTGGTATAAATTGTTCAAAGAAGGTAGAGAACGCGTCAAAGACGAAGAGCGCCTTGGTCGACTATCGACCTCAACTGACGAAGCTCACATCCAAAAAGTAAAAGAACTTTTGCTTGCAAACCGTCGATTAACTATAAGAGACATTGCTGATTAAATTGGCGTACCAAAAGGATCATTTAATACCATTTTGAAAGATGTTGTGTCAAGTCTCGTTTGGTACCAAAAATGCAGAATTTTCTCGAAAAACAGCACTGATTCTTAGTGACTTTTTCGCCAAAAATGCAACCAATATCGTTCCGCAACCACCTTATTCACCTGATTTGACTCCGTGTGACTTCTGGCTATTTCCAAAACTCAAAAGACAGCTCCGAGGAAACCGTTTTGAGTCGATTGAAGACATTCAACGTGAATCGGCGCACGCTCTGAAGGCTATACCGAAAGAAGACTTTTCGGCATGCTTCGAGGACTGGAAAAAGCGGTGGCATAACTGTATTATATCGGAAGGGAACGAAATTGATTTCAAAGAATAAATAAAAGATTTTTTAGTTTATAAAAAAAATCCTACTAGTTTTTGGGCACAGTAGTATGTACATACAGCAGGATTTGACGGCGATACTTTAAAGTTACCCTCAATACGGATAGGATCGTTATGCCTAGATCTTGCAAATCAAAAGATATTTAGAATAGCCAAACTTGCGATTAATTTAATTTGTTCCACAACTAAAGCAAAAGATGACAAATTAACTAAACACAACCCCTTGAAATATATTGTAAGCACTTTATAATAGAAAAACTAATAATTTAGTTTTATATATTCGGAGAAAATGTTTTTATTATCTAGTTACAAATGTTCAAGCTTGACTAAACTTGCAGGGTCAAGTTGTCCTTTTCAAACATTGGTCTGCTATAGGGTTAAAAGAATTTATAGTTCACAAGTTCATATCTAACAAGTTCTTTATTTGGAGTGGATAAACCCGTAAATTTCGAGTAGCCAAAGGTTACAACGCTAACGGATCTCGTTATTATTTTAAGTGTTGCAAAATTTTTTAACAACATGTTGGTCAAGTAATTTCGTGGAAATTGTTACAATTCTGCCGAAAAAGATTTACATTTAAAAAGTTTGTGAGACTCTATTTGCGAATACGTAGCGAAGACATCGTCAGAGATCTGTCTAGTGTATGAGTGTATTTCTAGAATTTAGTCATAGAGATATTGCAAACATATTGTATTTATTTTTATAATTAAAAAAGAAAAACAAAAAAAAGCTCATAAAAAATTTAAATATATATAGACACACATACAAACATCACGACTTATGTATGTACTCTACACATAGACGAGTCACATGCCAAGGCAAGGCAAGGCAAGGCAAGTCAAGTCGAGTCAAGTCATTAACGTCGCACAAAATAAAACTCTTTAAAAGATTTTGACTACAGCGGATTGTGTGGTTAGAGCGGATAAATGAGTAAGCAACAACAATTTCTTAATGAACAAAAAAATGTTAAGAAAGTGAACATAATAAGAAAAAAAATATATAAAAAATTGTTTCCTAATGCCAAGATACATATTCATAACAGATGCGTACATACAGCATACTCGTAGTGCTATGAAAATAAAATAAAAGCTATCATCTATGTACGAGTTTGTATATAAATAAATACCTTTTATAAAAAATAATAAAATAAAACAAAAAACAAAAATTACTATGTCAATTTGGTTAGGCAATTTTCAGCAGATAAACGCAGATTCATAGACAATACATTCGCGCGCTTTGTTTTTTGTTGAGGATGGCGATGGCGATGACGATGGCTATGGCGATGGCGATGGCAAAGATGAAGATGTATAAAAAGATGTATGTGGTGGAAGAGGAAATACGAAAGAAGAAAAAATAAATAAATAAAAATAAAATAAAAACAGTAAATGAGAGCAACGTCCGTATGTAGCTATGTACATATATAGCTACAACTACATATACACT